>WTSP01001868.1:0-22818 GCA_025331215.1 Actenoides lindsayi | reverse complement strand
GGGGGGGGGGGGGGGGGAGGGGGGGGGGTGGGGGGGGTGGCACTGCGAGTGCTGCAGGCAGGGCTGATGGGCAGCATTGGGTAAGGGGCTCCTGGCTCTGCACTGGAGGCTGTGCTGTTTACCAGCCTTGCAGAGGCTTCAGGTGAAAAGCTCAGTGCCAATCTCAGATAAGGACCCTTTCAGATCTTAAGAATAGTTCTGTACCCAATAACAATGTGACTGCTTTTTTGCAAAGCCTGAAACGACTGCGACAGAAATAGGTTCATTTTAAAGACGAAGGACTTACATAGTGTTTATTTGACTTGACTTGGCAACAGTGTTCTGTTTACGACTGGATAAATAACAGCCACATTAAAAATTATTAACTAGGAATGCTTAAGTGACCAATAAAGTAATCTTTTATATGGCGTTGTAAATGTACACAGCTTGGTAATGCAGGCTCTTGCCAAACAGATGACAAATCCCCTACCTAAAAGGTTTACAATCTAAAAGTAATCACGAAGGACCACAAGGAAAGTACAAGACATGATAATGAAATATAAAACATGAAGAGGAGTTGTAGCCATTGCAGATGGATCTTAAATGGGGTCTTAAGAGGTGTTTTTTTTTTGTTTTTTGTTTTTATCTTACAGCTGCTGGACAGTGATCAGAAGCAGGATGGATGCAGCGCTCACCGTGCCAGGGACAAATGGTTAGTAGGGCCCCGAGTGTTGTGGTGACTGGCAGTGCTGGGTACCCTGCCCCCGGCAGTGCCTAGTGCAGGGCTGACTCCCTGTTCCAGAGAACCGCCGAGCTCCTAACTGGTTGAAAGCACTCAGCAGAGCTGTTAATATGAGTTTCCTTGTGACTGGCTGATACTGCTGTGGAGAGCAGTGAACTTATGTTGTGGAAGCACATGACAGAGCCATTTCCAGAAGCTGTATTGAGAAATCATTTGTTCATCCAAATGTAAGCTGGAAATAAAATGCATTATTTTACATTGGCTTGTGTTTGTCTCTGTAGGGTCCTAGAGGGCACTTCCACACGTGGAAAGGATTATGTTCCCTATGCTAAATGAAGGTGAGCAAGCAAAGAGCAGATTTAGAAGAGGATGGAAGCAGATGGCGAGGTGTGGGAACAGAGATAAGCGTGGGCAGTGTTTTATAAGATTTTTGCAGGAGGATGAAAAGCTTCCATCAGTGTTCCATATGTATAGCATCCTTTCACTGTAGTACATGGGTCCTGTATAGTCTGTATGTTTGGGCTCGTGGTGCCCCACTGAGGTAAAGCAGTGTTGGTAATACCAAGTTTCTCCAGGGAAACTGAGGCAGAACGAGGGTGTTTACATAGTGCAAACAAAGCTGAAGATTGACATACTTTGGAAAAGCAAGACCAGGCTCAGGGGGATGGATTGGACTTCAGGAATTTCTCTGCTGAAGTGAGAACCATGATTCGAACTGAACATACCTGTTAGCTGAACTGAGTTGTTCTCCTGATTCAGGAAGTAGAAGCAATTGAAGGCTCTCTCCAAAGTTCTGTACTGATCCTCAGCACTACATGATCAAGAGATATTTGAGGAGTGTAAGGTGTCACTTTTGTCAACAAAGTCTCTCCCTTGCCCAGTGGTTTTACCGTTCCAGTAAACCAGGTGTCATAGGTGATAGTGTTCAAGGAGGCAGAGCTAATTTAAGATCAGTGGGGGGCGATTGTTCAGAAGGGGGCCTGTGTGATTGCAGGATATGAGGAGAGAGCAGACTGTGGACTAGTAGAGGTGGAAAAAATGGTATATGATGTGAAGAGAGTGGATGCTCTCTGCTGTCTTAAACCCCTGGAGTCTGCATGGCCATAGGAATGATTCTCATTAACCTGTACCTGGGCCATTGGACTGTGTGAGAGAGAGGGTGAATGCCACTCTTGACTAGTCAGTCAATGGCTGATTGAAAACATGTTTGCATGCATCTATTTTTCTCCCTAGAGGAAGGTGTTCATTGCTGGAAGCTTTACAGAAGCCAAGGAATACTAAGGCTCTAAGCGCTAAACTCTGCAGCCACTCAAATAAAGAGCAAGACCCAGTGACCTCCTGGACACTGAGGGCAATGAGCCTGCAAGGGCTTCCTAGGGATAAATCAATTATATTCATTTATTGGGCTGCCAATCAGCAACTTCCTTCAGTTTTGAAGAACTTTCCTGTGGCATGAAGTAAGTAGTTCCACAAGTTTGCTGAAGCCCGTTTTCCTTTGGGCTTGTGTCTTGAGGGCGGCTTCTTTCTACTCTCTGAGGAGTGATAATGGCAGAGCTCATCCTCAGCCATTTCTTTGTGTGGGGGCTGTGGTTCCACCTAAGCATTTATTTTCTTGAGGGGCATTGGAATAAAATTTTTTCCAGTGAATGTATCTGTGTGTCTCTCATTTTCTTATGAAACCATAACCATGGGCTAGGCACTGGGTGTAATGGATTTGTCCTGTTGGGAGTAATGGGGAGACTAAAAGGCTGGATTGAGAAAGGACATGAAAACAAGAAAGGAAAGGAAAAGAAAAGGAAAGGGAGAGAAAAAAGAAAGGGAAAAGGAAAGGAAAAGGGAAAAGGAAAGGAAAAGGAAAGGGAAAAGGAAAGGAAAAGAAAAGGGAAAGGGAAGAGAAAAGCTTCAGCTTTGCTGGTCGCAACAGTAACGCTGTTTGTGCTGTTCTGCTTGCATGGAAAGCTGATAAGCCTGGCAAAGTGTGACCTCTTGTGGGTAAAACTGGGAATTACCACGGGATAATTAAACACATCCTTTTCATATCATGTGCCAACATCTTAGTGGGAGGTTTGCCCAGTGGTGTAGATCTCCTCTTCCACCTGCAGCAGCCAGACCTGGTTCCGCTCCTCTGGATGAGCTGCTGATGTTCCTCCTGGCAGGGAGGGGGAGGCTAAAGCAAAAGGCTCCAGAACTGGGAGAGCTCTGGCGGGTGTTTGAACGGCACTAAAAGGAACAGTGTTGTGAAGGCAGCCACGTGTTCCTCTGTGACTCCAAGAAGTGCTCTGCAGATGGTACATTTTCCATTTGGTTGGATTGGTTGCAGGCAGCTTTTCCTCAGCTGTGGTACCTTCTGCCTTCTAGGAGTGGGCAGTTTTCTCCTTGTACCATGAACACCATGGGAAGGGTTAGCTTTTGGCACTGGGTGATCCTCTTGGCACGGACAGGGAGTGAGGAGGGAGTTTTGTTAGGAGGGAATTAGCAGCCTCCCTTCAGGATGACTTTAATCCCCCCCCTCCAGGAGGGGGCTAGGACATAGCTGTGTGGTGCCATGTGTAGGATGCTCTCAGCATACTGCATCAGCTATTCCAGTGTGTGATGATAGCCTCTTGGCATCCAGCTTTGGCTGCAGGTACTGCTACTGCATTAAATACCTGGGAGGGTCAGATCCACAAAGATCCCTCTGGCTGTTGGGCACCTTTGGGACACTCTTCCCAGCTCCTGACTGCCTGGAGGAAGAGAGTTCCTTGCAGATGAGAGTTCATTGCAGATCTTGCACATGGCAGTTTGCCTCCACCTATGCAGTGCCTGCCTGATGACCTGCAGGGTCTTAGGGAATGGCTTATTTTCCCATATATTTCACCTTTTCTTTTCCTGAGAGGGTGATTTTGAAGGAGTTTGGTTTATTCTCAAGTGCAGGGGTATTGTATAAGCTCCAGGGACTGTTGGTAAGTCACATGCTATGGACATGGATGAATAACAAAACGTTGCTTGATTTGTGCCCTGCGCTGTCTTTGATGTTGTCTTGGTCCCTTCCTTCCCCTGTACTCCTCTGCATCCACCCAAATGCAGTGCTGCCTGTTCCCAGGGGACTTACTGGCTTTCACCACAAAGCAGGATCTGGTTGTTGGGGCAGTGATCTCCCCTGTAGTCTTGTGACACTGCCTGGGCAGCTGGCTCTGAGGCTTGGGTGCATTTACCACGTAGTATGATGGAATGGGAGCTGTGAGGGACCTGTAGAGCTCTCAGCAGAGGTGGCTGGACAAGCAAGTGCAAAACCAGGCTGCGATCCTGTGCCTTTGCTTTCTGGAGACCTGAGAATAGGCTGAACACCCCTGGGTGAAGGATGAGAAGAGGGTGTGGTGCCCAGAGGGCCTCTGGCTGGAGTGGGTTGCTCACTGACCCAGCCAAATGGCCAGGGCAGGTCCCTACTTAGCCTGTCAAATGGGCTTTGCACCAAAATCCACGGCACTGGGTGCTCTCAGACCTGCCTGTGTTCTCCCCTAGGGCAAAGCAGAACCTGCAATTAGTGTTTCCAGAAGGTGTGAAACGGAGCCAGAGCAAAAGCAGGCTTGGTGGGTGCTCTGACCCAGGCCTGGTTCTGGCAGCCCTCGCACCTGCACCAGAGCGTGAATTGCCCTCTGTGCTGGTGCCCCTCACCCCCTCCGCACGCTCTGATTTCATTAGAGCGTGCTCTTGGGTTAAGGACCGTTCTCACTTCCAGCTGAACAAACACTTTCCATCGCATGTAAAATCCAGCCTGGTGCTAATAGGCGTCTCCCCCCCACGCCCCCCTCCCCTCTGCCACCTTTTGTGCAGTTGGCAGGACAAAAAAGTGGTGCTATTACCTGACTTATTATCGGCACGGGACTGTAATTTATGGCGTATGCTTGGTAAAGTGCCATGCTGAAAACATTTATGGCCCACTTAGAGTCCTGTGGGGTGGTGTGGAGGGCGATGGCTGTGGAGGGGAAGCCCGTTGTTCCACCCTTGCAAAACACTGCACAGCCCAAAAGCTTTCTCTGCCGTCTGACAGCAACACTGTGGGCGGGCAGGCTCAGTGCCCCTGCCCCAGGAACGTTACACCAGCTTGAGACACCAGTGCCCAGGACAGACACAAGCCCTTGTTCTTAGGAGACACACAGTTTTGTCTCCCTTTGGGCATTTATCGCATCCCCCATCTTTATTGTTTCTGGTCCCATACAGGCTCACCCCTCAGGCCAGGATCTCAGACCCTGCCTGCCACTTGTTCCTCATACAAGTGGCACCTCCTCCTTCCTCCTCAGGCTCCAACACCCTGTCCTCTTGTGGAAGAGCAAATGTTGGCCTGCAGGAGCTGCCCCATCTGCAGCAGATCACGCACAGGAACTGTGAGTAACTCCTGAAGGAAGGCATTATGGCAGATCAGCTGCTCTCTACCAAGCAGGTTCAGGCTCTGTCTGAAGTAAACAACCCGATCATTTAGTTCACCGTGTCTACATTTGACCTGTAAATTTGCTGTGGAGAAAATGGGAGAAATGAATTATCATTGCTGTAGGTGGGCTGGATTTGAATAGCAGTCTAGGGGGCAAGGGCAAGTCATTCCTGGCAGCAGTGACTTTTCCAATGATTGCAGAGAGACTTGTGAGAAATGGGACTTCATACCCCAGTCTTGCAATGTGTGGTATGGAAATTCGGCATGGAAAAGTGTTTTTGACACTGGGCTATTTGCTGATTACTGAAAAGTTAATGTTCGCTGTCGACCTTCTCTCAGGAAAACATCATCATTCAACTTTTAAAGATATTTGGAGCTTGGCTGCCTGCCCTGTCCAGTTGTCCTTGTTCAAAGGATGGAGAAGCAGAACGTTGTCCAAACCATTTTGCCAGCTTCAGAAGTGCACTTCCCCTGAAGCTGCTTAGTTAGAGAGAACACTTGCTTGCCTGCAGTGAGTTGGGCTTTCTGTACACCATGGGGAAGGATCACATGGCACTTTGTCCTCTTTCATCAGGTTCAGTTTTTGCTGGCTGCAGGGTGAAAAGCAGGTCTTAGGAGCCTTCTGCTTCAGCAGAGACACATGTGCCTCCTTGTGCTGGTGCTAAAGGAGATGTCCTGGCTGTAGTTGTGTTGGCACGTAAGTCCCAGGTGCTCTCTGCTAGTTGCTGTTTGAAGGTTTGCAAGATAAAACCTTGGGAGTCGGATGACATGAGATGTCATCTGATGCCCACAATGCCAAGCTGATGCCACTTCCAAACAGAATCATCACCTCTAGCTGCTGTTATCTCTGGACATCCTGTCTGAAGGGTCTCAAGGCTGAGGTTTTGGTCTGGGAGAATGCCTTGAGCTGGAGCTACTTCACTCATACAGCGCTTGGGCAGAGCATGTGTTTTGGATGGCATTCATTTCCACAAACAGTAGCTGTCTAGAAGTTTGCCGTCTGGTGTAATTCTGTCCTGTAAGCTCCATCTGTGCTGTGCATTGTGGAGAGACTGAAGCCTCCTGTGAGTGAATCAGCTCACTTGTCATGAGCACTACTGGCTGGAGCAGGTCGCACTGGAGCTGCTTCTGTTTCTTCTCACTGGAACGTAGATATTCAGGTGCCAAACTGGGTGCTAAAATCAGAGGAGGTGAAAGCCATCCCTTGCACTTTTTGTGCGAGTGAGGGATGGTGGGAAGCTGATGTCGTCTGTGGGGCCTGAGCCACCTTTTTGGCCTTGTTCTACTGACTCAGTTCCAGACACCCCTTGCCCAGATCAAAATCTGCACCTGGATCCTAGAGAGAGCCCCCCTTACTCGGTCAGTGTGAAGTGGATGGGTGGCAATGTTGGGGCTGGATCCCACCGATAACAGAGAAGAACCACAATCTTGAAATGCTTCAGCATGTCCCGTGAGGTGAGAGCAGTTTGGCTGATAATAAAACCTCTGCTGAGTGTGAGATTATTTGATGGGAAAAGGAGGGGAAATGGCAAAAAATACCTGTCTTAAGAGGGTTCACTGTATGTGCACCTGATAGAAGTCATAACATGGGATCAACTTTCTTCTCTGCTTGCTTGGCTTTTGGCAAGCTCTGGCAGGCAGGGAAAAACTTCCTTTTCCCTGGGGTCATTAAAAAAAGACCATTTCCCCATTTAAAGAGCAGGAGGGAGGTGGGGTGGAAAGGGGACCTGAGCCAGGCAGCGGGCTAGCCCTGCCCACGCTGCTGCGAGAGTTAGCAGAGCCTTGGCTCTCCTAACCCCACCGCTCTCGCGGCGTTAGGCACGTGGGGTTGAGGGGGGCTGGATGGGTATGAAAGCAAACACACATCTGGAAGTTCCTCCAGTTAATTGGGCAATTATTCATACCACTCTTGCTGGAAGCAGCCTGCTACTGCTGAGCCAAAACCAACAACAACAGGCCGTGGGCATACTCCATCCCTGCTCGGAGCAGGGAGGCATGTGTGGTGAGGTGGGGCTTTGGAGGGCAGGTTAAGCAGTGAGGGCACGGACCCGCTCCTGGGCTGCTCTGCTTGGCTGTGGAGGTGGGTGGGGAAGCCCTGCAGGGGCTGGATGCGGTGAGATGCTGGGGAAGTGCTTGCTTCACAGCGCACGTGGGCCCCAGGTGGGGTGGGGGAAGCTGCTGCTCTGGCGCAGCACAAGAACCCAAGTCAACCTGCATTGGGTTTTATTAGGAGCTTGGCAGGCTGTGGTGTCGGTGAAGGTAGTCCAGGCCCAGCTGTGCTCTGTAACACTTTACTCCTCGTAAATAGTGGATTCACTGCCATTTCTTCCCAGCTGCCACCTGAGCAAGGATCTGGCAGCCCATGTTCACCTTTTCCATCCCTCTTCCTTCCACTTCCTCTCATCCCTGGTTCCTCCTTCATCTGGTAACAGTGGCACTGCTTGTCCCCATCCTCTGCCTGGCTCTGGTATCGTTTCTGTGCAGGTGAAGCGCTGAGGGAGTGCGATGCTGGCTGGCGTTGGCTTTGACACCTCATTCTCCATGACTTGATCATGAGATAGGAGCTATCTGGGAGCTCTTTAGTCAGAGCAGCTTTCTCTGTGGCAGAGTTAATGGGCCTCAGCAGATCCTCAGGGAGATGATGTGCAGGGGTACCCTGGACACCATCAGCTCTGAAGCATTGTCTGTCCTCCTTCTCATCTCTAAATCTGGTGGGATGTAGGGTTGCTCCTGAGGCTGAATTCTCCGTGATTGCGTATCCGTGGGACAGACCACATCTTGAAAGCATTCCCCTGGAACTGTGGCTGACTGCTGTTTGAGTGCTTTGCCATTCCCTCCTCGCTGCTGAAGCTCACAGGAAGCTTACCGCCTTCCAGCAGAATATCTGTTGCTGATAAAAACAATCCCCTTCTCTCATATTGTGCCTGCCACAAGGAGGTGGGGGTGCCATGTTCAGCCCATCTGCTTCCTGCTTTGCCTGAGAGCATGCCGCTGGCACTGGGCAGCCTCAGAAGTGCACGCAATGCTGAGATCCACCATCATAATTGGAGCCAGCTCCAGCCAAGCCCAGCTGGGATGTGGAAGAAGAGTTCCTGTTGTTCCCTCTTTCCTTGTCTTTTTCCCTGTTCCATGAGATGGGTCTTCTCTGAAGAACTTCGGTGACATTAACTCAAGATCTTCTTTAGGATAACATAAATCAGACAGACAGTTTGGCTCCAGGATGAACATGCAAACGTAAGCAAGGCTGTACTGGTTTACACCATGGAGCTGTCTAGTGCAGGATCCTCTCTCTCCCCAGAATGGCTGGAGTGAGTGCTCTAGGAAAGGGCTTAAAACAATGCATGCATGGCGTGTGTTGTCCTGCCTCTTCTCTGGCAGTCCATGGATGTGATGAAAGGTTTATCTTGTGAGTGATCAGCTAATATTTTGCATCTTTGTTTGTTCATTTTTGAAGTGTTTTAGAAGCAGTGATGGTGCTACCTCAGAAAGGCTTGGGGTTGTAAAGTTCTCTGCGTGAGATTTAGTAGTGGTCTCAAAAGTACTGTGAGGACATCTCACCATCAAGAAACACTGGAGAGAAGGAAGCATGATTCCCAGTTTTACAGGAGGGAGCAAAGAATTTAAACAGCCTATCCGAAATCTCAGTGGGAGTCTGTGACAGAGTGTGGTGTTGAAACCAGATTCTCGGACTCCCGTGACTGTCCAGCCTTCCTCTTTGATAATCACCCACACAGAGATCTAAGTTAGGATGGGAACTGATTGCTGAGGAGCTAATGCAGATACAAAATGAAGTGAAAGCCTTCCTCAGTGTCACAGTGGATGACTGCTGTAGGAGAAGGATATCCCCCAGGTGGAAAGACAACCAACTAAACTTGTTTTGTCTATGTTTAAGAAATGGAAATGTTGCTGAGGATCAATCTGAGAAAATAAGATGCTGAAGGTGCTCAGAAAATCAAGATACGTGGTGAACAACCAATGAGAGCGGTGCAGCGACAGGGAACAAGGAGCGAGTTTGGGACGGGATCCGCTCGTCAGCCAAAAGGGACAGGCTAGAGCCTCCAGTCGAAGGGATGGGAAAGGTAGGAGGGTGTATGGAGCTGGGCATTGAAATGGAACAGCCAAGATACAAGCACCAGGGGACAGCTCTCGCTCTCACTGAAGGGAATGGACTGACTCCCATTGACGTCAATGAGGGCTGAACTGGGACCCTTGCGAGAAATATATTGAACACAGACAAATCCAGCAAAGTCAAAACAGATGATCCAGGCCGCTTAATACAGTCAGAGGGAGCTTGTTGCGAAACCTCCTAATGAGGCAGTTCTGTCAAGCAGCCATCTCCAAGCCCAGTAGGCTCCAGCCTAGGAGGGGAACATGGGAGGCTGTGGCCCTGGAGAAGGCACGCCCAAGATGGAAGGCTGAAATGGCATGGGATGCCTCCTTATTGTGCTTGACCATAACTCCACTGGCTACCTGGTTTATGTGACCTCCTAAGCTACCTTACCATACCCCAGATGCCTTTTCTTGAGGCTTCTGTGTCCCACTGATGAAGCTTTTATGAAGCTAGCAGTGCAGACAGACCGGACAAGTTGTCACAGAGCTGTACATCAGCTGACGGCGGGGGGCATCTGTGTGCACACCCTTAATCCATGGCACATGCAAGACAATTCGAGTTAGCCAATGTGACAGAACCGCACTAAGCTGGCTGAAGTGACCTTATTTGCACGGACTAAGCGAATGCACATGGACTGTAACGCTGACACGCAGTAACTGGTTACCGCGTGATAGCCTGTTCCTCTGCTTGCGTTCAGACGGTGACTCACCGCCCCAAACTCTTCCCTTGCTGTGCTTCTCAGTCCCTTGTTCCAGGTTCCCAGTACCCCGTGTCCTCCGTGTCAGGGATGTCTATGATCCTACCCCAGCCCCTCGTCCCTCCAGAGAGTGGTTTTGGCAGGTCTCCTGCCCTGCTCCGTGGAGTCACTATGATCTCCTCCAGAGACAGGTTCTCCTAGTCCACAGCCAAGGGTAGTCAGGCAACCAGCTTCCTGTGGGGACCCAGGTCACGGCTCAGAGCGTATCACCTCACTTCACAAATGCCTCTCCCTTGCCAGCCCAGCAGGCCTCCTTTGGCACCATGACCTGTCTTCTCCATCTTTGCTTATTCTCTCCACTTGGAGAAAGCCGTGAATCAAGATAAGGTGCTACACTTAGAAATCAAGAAGACATGGAGCACCCTAGCGAGTTCATTGGGAAGATCCAAGCAACATCCTCTCTCTGGCACAGTGGGAGTTCGGAAAAGGTGAAGGAGTTGAGAGGTAAGAATGTATGGTATGGATTATGAAATGGTATGGATTATGAAACAGTATGGATTATAAAACTGAAAACAGAAGGAACTGAGTTCCTGGATGCTCTTGAGGATGTGGGCTTCTGAAAGGGACATGACTTGTCCATGACTAGGTCCTGGTTTAGGCAGAGACTTCAGTGAAGCCACCCTTACTCTACATCATGCTGAAGCAGAATCCAGTCCTGAAACTCCCATCTCCCCTAAACCTGGAGCTGCATGTCCTAGCTGTGGTATGAGAGAGGAGACAGATCTAAATCAACTGATTTGCCACTGGAAAATTCAAAGAAATGGGAAGAGCATGCTGGGATGGAGACAGGCAGGGGGCATTGTTGCTCTTAAAATGGTTTGGGACTGTACATGCAGCTTAGATGTTGGGAAAGGTGGAATTTCACTCTTGCTTCCCCTGGGTAGACTGGGTGGCAGTTTTGCCTTCCTTTTAACAATAGATCCACTGAAATAACAGCATCTTGGACAGGGACAAGCTTCCTTGATGGAAGAGGGTACTACGGGGAGAAGTCACAGAGGGGACTCCTGAAGAGGCCGCAGAAGCAGGGGACAGATGACCTGCAATGGGCATTGAGGTATTGCCTGAGCTGTCAGATACTGAAAGCAAAGCTCAGTACTGCTGGAGCCAGCAGATGTGAAAGACACCAAGAAGGGCCTCCAAGAAGGGCATCTTTCAAGTGCATCAGCAGCAAAATGAGGGCTAAGGAAAGTGTGGACTCGCTGCTTACTGGGGCTTACTGCTTACTGTTCTCCTTTCCATCGAGGACATGGAAGAGGCAGAGATACTCAATGCTCTTTTGATACTGGAACCAATAATGTTCAGTGTCTTTATCAATAACTTAGAGTGCACTCTCAGTGAGGTTGTCGATAGTACCAGACTGGGGGCAAATGGTTGATATGCTGGAGGAGGGCACAGCTGCTCTTCAGAAGGACCTTCACCAGCTGCTGTTTCTTTTATGCTGTGATGTGTGTTTCAGGGCTAAAGGCTTGACTTTTCTCTGCCGCCTGGGCTTCTCGTTGGCTTTTTGTTCCATTTCAGGCAGCTGTCTTGCTCTGAAGATGTTGGAAACAAGCTTCTCTTCTCAAAGTGAGCAGCTGAAGGGATTGTGTTAGACTAGTCACATCTCGGTGAGTGAAATTTGCACTGTGAGCCATAGTTTGAGGGTTTCCCACAGTAAAAGCATTGCCAGGAGTCATGTGTAAACTGCTGTATCCACCTAATGTAGTTTTTCTGATGACTTGCCTATGGGCCGTGAGGCAGGAAAGGGGCTGGATCTGAGAGGAGGTGTGGGCATGGAGGAGCCCAGCCCCAGGTTGGCTCTCCAGCCACAGCCTGGCACAGAGCTGCATCCCTCTCCAGGCAAACTGGCACATGGGGACTGTGTTCTGGGAAGAAGTAACCAGACAGGTCCACACTGTGTGGTGAGGTAAAAATGTTTCTGGAAGCACACAGGAAAGCAGCAGCAAGTCTGGTGTGAGCACGTCAGCAGCACCACCACCTCCTTAGCTGCACACAGCTGCACAGCAGTACAAGCAACACCGTGTCTTCAGGGCAGTATCTGGGACAGCCTCCCCCATGAGAACTCCTACTTCTCCTTATTCATTGGCATATCATGGAGTGAAGTGTTATTGTTTATAAAACTGATTTTTCTCTCTCCCTCGTCTCTTTCTAGCAAACCCTGTTCTCCACGTCCCATGACCGTTCACCTCCTTCAGATTATCTGTATGGGGATGTTTATTGACATGACAGCATGCAGCAGTCAGCACTGCCAAAGTCAATGCATGCTGTGTCCACTTCGGGAAGGCTGGGGCTGTCAGCGTCATGTCTCCTAAGAGATACCAAGGCTGTTTGTTGACTTTGCCCTTGGCCAGTGTTAGATAAACAGTGAGCTTGTATTATTTTTGTGCTCCTTCCTATGAACAGCTCAAGCCCTGTAGTGGGCACATCAATCACTGACATCAATTGTTTCCCCTGGATTTTGTTCTGAGTGTTTGGGGAAGCCCAGAGAAAAGACACTATTATCTTTAAAACCTGCCTGGAAGGGTGAGAAAATTGTGGATCTTCCTGATGTTCTGGGGCCTGGTTGATGCTGCCTGGCATTTTTGAGTGCTGGCATCCCAAGGTGAGGGCTTCTTCTTTCCATCAGGTACTGGTGTTCTTGGTCGTTCTGTTTCTCAGCATTAACCTCGCTGTTTTATGGTGGTGGCAGCCTTAGTGCAAAACCAGAGGCAGCAAGTCTGAGCAGTCAGCTTGAGAAAACCTCTTCTCCCAGGGCTGTGTATTCTCTGGTGAAACCTCTGGTGTCCTGAAAAGCGTGAGTCCTACGTAAGGCTTCTGCATGAGGAGGGCTTTTGGGGAAGCTCTATCTATTGTTTTCTGGTGTCTGACAGAAGTTGAGCTGTCACAACAGCTTTCTGTGTGGGTTCCTTCCATACAATTGGTAGAAGGGAAGGACCTCATGTCACAAACTGAGTCAGACCTTCAGCTTCTTGACCCCTCTGTCAGGTTTGGGTGAAACTTATCCATGGATCCCCATACTGTTGGGGATAGATGAAAAAATGCAAAATGGTGTGATTGCTTAAGTTTTGCTTCTATTGGAAACCAGTCTGAAACAGCCAGCTCCCCAATTCCCTGCGGGATAGCTTGTGACCAAAAGCATTGCAGAGGTAATGAGAACAATGCTTCCCGGTTTCTGGACAGGATCTTTTGTTGGTGTAAACTAGTTCTGTGCCATTGGAACCAGCTAACAGCTGCTGATCTGCAGCAGCTGGTCTGAAACTGCGGATCTTGCTGCGATGGGTTTTCAAAGAATATTGCTAAGGCATGCACAGGTAGCCAGAGAAGAAAACTGGGTTAGGAATTGCTTGATTTTGGTCTTGGGCTTCTGCCAACAGAGAGCAAGCCCCACTGAGCACAGTGGGGACACAGAAGTGAGACCAGTCATTCTTCCAGGTGCTGGAGTCTTTCAAAGCGAGTCACAGCAGAGCGGAGTGGCCTGAGGTGTGCTGGCCCTGGTGGGGTGGGCTTGCTCGAGACAGGTCCTTCTCACTGGACTTGTACTTGCAGGAAGCTGAAGATACAGGAAGAGGTGACCCAAGTAGTTTTTGGTCTGCTCAGCTTTCCTGGCTACCCTTTGTCTGTGGCAGTAAAGTAGAAGTTGGAGGCCAGCCTACCCCTGAAGCGCAGTATTACTCTTTGGTTCTTCACCCTACGCCAATAAATTATGCCCAATCTGTGGGATTAGAGCATGTCATCATTCCCTTCCAGGCTGTATGTCCAGCTTTCCTTCCCACAAAACTCAGCGAAGGAGAGGGCAGGTTAAAGAGTTGGTAGCTGCTGTGAGTGATGGTTAGCATGAACAACATATTATGAACCATAAAAACAGTGGGCAGAGTATCTTCTCTGGTGTGATTCAAGGCTCTTTAAGAAGCTCTTCTGAGATAAGGAAAACCAAGCAAAGTGTCCTTGGAAAGATAAACAGAACAAAACAAAGCAAGTTACAGTTGAGTTAGGAAGAGCAACAACTGCTGAGAGCAGCAAAGGTGTTTCTAGACAAAGAACTGCAAAAATTTTAAACAGCAGCAAGAATAAAGAAACCGCAAGCAACTGGGCAGGCTGTGACCTCCACTGAGCCTGAAGGAGAGTTGGCAAAGCTCCCTGACACATCATCTCCACCTTCCTGATGCTCTGCAAATGTCTGCCCAGCACCTTGAGGTCTTGCTGAAGGCAGCGTGTATTGCTGCATAGGGCTGTGTGTGAGTCCAGGACAGCGTGATGACTGCTCAGCTCCTGCTGCTGTGACTTACTTTGGCATCAAGAGTGGGAGGGATGACTGTGTTATCCTCTGCTGTGGAGCTGTGATGTGACTTGACCCAGGAATGCCTTTCAGCATGAGTATTTGGTGTTCCTGGGTCCTGCAGTTTAGTCACAGTTACTGTCTCTCTGGACTATCTCATACTTCTCAGTCCTCAGCACTTAAACTCTTGGAGGTAGCAAAGATGAAGAACTGAAAGACCTTATTTTTAGATAACCAAGAATATTCTTTCTTGCTTGTTTTCTATCATGGCTGGTCACATTGCCTGTCTCCCTTTCCCAGTTCCTCTCCCACTGTCTGTGCCCATCCACTGCCCTTCTAACCCATCCTTCACATCCCTCCTGTAGCCTCCCTAGTGCTGTGATGCCAAGAGAACAGATATGCCACCAGGGATGGAAGTGGTTCCTGCTATATTGATGCTGTCTGTGAGCTGTTGGGTTCCTTGTGCAGTTCCTGGCACAGATCTTTACACAGTGGCTTTATGCACTGTGGTCATGAGGCTCTTTCTGGAGCCAACTCGTGGTCACAGCTCTCCATGCATTTGCCACTGCTTGCAGCACCCACGCGGTTGTGGATAGCAGCTGGCAGCAGTAATGTGGTCACTTGTGAACATGCTAGCACAGCCTTGTGGTGGTTGCCTGTGGACATGTCAGCACAGACTTGCCCTTTCTGTGTGGGTCTCCCTCCTTCCAAGTGCCCACCCCTAGGGGTTTGAACAAGGTGACCTCCAGAGGCACCTTCCAGCCTGAACCATTCTGATACTATGAAGTATCCCACAGTTGGGATAGGACATGGGATCTGTATCTGTGGCAGTCTTAAGTACTGAGAATCAAAGAGGAGTGAAGTGAGCCTTTTCCTGGGAAATGCGTTCAGGGAGCTGGGTACTCAAGTGATAAATTGTTGGAGTGTGTAGTGATGTGTCCTGGCCCCCTGTGCAGGAGCTGGGCCAGAAACCAGGAGTGCTTTAGAAACAATCAAGACAGCAAACCTGTGCCTAGGGACCATGGAGCACAGTCTTGAGCATACAAATGTTTGCCTTTGTGCTGCTGCTCCTGGGAGCCTTGGCTGCTTAAGAGGATGGTATGTGCCTGTTATCTCAGCTTGGCAGGCTGAAACACACAGACACGGTAAGATTTTCCTGCAGAATTGACCTAAAATTCCTTCTTGGAGGCCATGTGTACACCAGCCTTCCATGGCTGAGAACTCTCACTGTCTTTACTTGTCCTCAGCTTCAGCATGCCTTTTGCTCCCTGCTGTCTGAGGACATGTACTAGCTGGCTTCTACATCACCTGCAGTTGGTCTGTAAGAGGTAGAGAGACTGTAACTAATGGGACAGAGGTTCACTAAGATGCTCCTTCCCACCCTCCAGATAAAGCCGCTGAGGCTGGCTGGGATGTTTTTGTGTCTGTACAAACTTCTGCAGTGAGTGGCAAGGTGAGGTCAGTGATGCTTGAGTCCTCCCTTACAATTTCAGGGCAGAGCGCAGAGAATTGCGTGCGTGTCAAACAGCGACACCCTCAGAGCTGATCCTGCTGCAGATCAGCTCTCTGCTTATGCCACCTGCAGGTGCATCCTACCAAAGGGAGGGATGGTTTCCTTATGGTCTGCAAACCCTTTCTGCTTGGTCCTAAGGGCAACCAGGGCTGAAGTAAAGGGACAGCACAGTTGTGCCATGTGCCATGCCTGAGCTCATGCTACGTCAGGACCTGACCCTGCCTTGACCTCAAGTTGTACCAGGGGAGGTTTAGGTTGGATAGTGGGAAAAAATTCTTCACTAAAGGTGCTGTCAAGCCCTGGACTAGGGAAGTGGTTGAATCACCATCCCTGGACATGTTTAAAAGTCCTGTAGATATACTGCTGAGGGACATGGTTTAGCAGTGGGCTTGGTAGAGTAGGATTAATGGTTGAACTCAGTGACCTTAAAGGTCTTTTCCAACCTAAATGATTCTATGATTCTGTGATCCTTGGCTGAGCTCTCTGCCTCCATGTGGCAGTTCCCCTGCTCACAGCAACCCTTCTCTGTCTCAGACGCCTGTGAACTGGTCCCCATGCAGTCCTCTGGCTCCATCAACACCTCCTGCTCCGAGAGTGTGCCTCCCAGAGCCAGGTCAGCTCGAGGGAGCTGCTGTGGGACAAGCACACAGAGCCACTGGTTGTCTGTGGCCCCTGTTCGCTGCTGTCCCTGATGCTATGTCCGCGCTTTGCTGCCGCCAACGCTGGACTCTGCCCCACATCTGCATGTCCTGAAGTGTTCACAGACTTACACCCATGAGACCAGGTCAGCTGCAAGAGTCGGCAAAGGTTTTCTCTCTGTTCCTACCATGCTCACACAGCATTATGAGCAGGGCAGGCGTACAGCGTCAAGAAGACAAGGAACGTTGGTGATGGGGCAAATGCTGGATGGAAATGAGAACGGTCCCAGAGCAGAGAGAAGTGAATAAAAGTTGTAGAGAAGACAGTGAGCAGCTGCTTCAGAGGAGTCGCTTGCTGAGCCACGAAGGGCTGTCTGATGCTTTGTAGGCCAAGTTCTCAGCCAGCGCACAGATGTGGGCACTGAACTGCTGGGGGACAGCAGAGAAGGAGGCTGTCACAGACCTGTGCTCAGAGCTGGAGGTCAGCACCCTCTGAAAAATGCTCCTGCCGAGCTGCGTGCGACCCTCACGGCTCACCTGGCCAGGGCTGCTCCGAGCAGCATGGAGATCCATCCACTTCCACTGCGGCGGAGGAGCGGGGCCCCAGGAGGGAGCAGCATCCCAGCTACACTGCTGCTGGCAGCGCAGCCTGCCAGGGAATTACGGATTAATGTGGAACTGATCTGAGATGAAACACTTTGGATCAGGACCACAACCAAAAATATTTCGAGTCGGATCAAACTGAACCAAATAAATCTGTTTGTTTCCTGCTTTCCCAGCAGACAGTCAGTCTTAAAGGTCACAGAGCTGAGAAGTACGGCTGGGCACAAGTGGATTTTCCTTTAGGAAAATTACAATGACAGAAAATTCCTGACCAGCTTTGCCCTAGGGGCGAGGAAGGGGGTGATTCACCCATCCCAATTTTATGCCTCTTTATGAGGAGCTGAAATTGGGATGGAGAGAGTTTGGCATCTCCAGAGGGGAGCCAGCACAGAGGTCCCATTTCCCCAGGGGACACGGCCAGTGGGAGTGACAGCTCAACCCCTGCATCCTCCTTCATGCTGTGTGGAGGCTGGGACTCCTCAAAACACCTCTCTGAACTGCTGACTTTTGGGAAGTGGGAGCCTTTCCAAGCCTTGGGGACTGTGTCAACATGGCGTGAAGGTATGCAGACAGGTTTAGGCAGACAGGGACAAGAACAATCAGACTTATCCCTTTCGACAACTGCTTTTTTGATAGCTCCCTGTATTGTTAGCCAGCATCAGCCAGTGACTCAGAGACAGAAATCTGCAGGGACAGGCTTTGTAGCCATCCCAGCTGCTGGTCCCCCACTCTGCCCCAAAGGCAGGGCCCCTAGCCTCTGATGAACTCCCCGGCAGGCATTCTGAACCCTGGACTGGGCAGCAGGAGAATGCCTGCGGGCTGCTCTCCTTCCCTTGTGCCTCGCTGCCAGGCACCCACACTGGAGGGGGTGCCACAGGGATGGAAAGCTGCCGGCTCCCACCCAAGTGCGGGTCCCCTCTGATTCAAACCCCAGGGCTCCCAGCTCTGTGCTGTGAACTCACCTCAGCGGCGGGCTGGTCCCTGAGGTGATCTCACCCACCAGGTTTCTCTGCAGGTGGGAGCAGCCACGGGAGAGCAGCCGCAAGGCATTGGCTGCCGGCTCGACGTGCTACTCCGCGCACGGTCAGCTGCAGCCCAAGCTGGCTGCCGGGATCCCGCCACGGCTTCCTGCAGCGCGGCTCCCTTGGATCCTCTGGGATCCTGGCTCTCCCAGGCAGGTGTGTGAGAGGGAGCAGGCCCAGGACGGCCGCTCTGCGCCCAGAGATGCTGCCGCTGAAGAAGCAAAGCAGAGGCCAGAGCCATCTATATGCAAGCAGCTGTGCGCACATGTAGGTGCGTGTAGGAGAACACTGGGGCTACTCGGTCTGCATCCTTCATCTGTAGGAGAACACTGGGGCTACTCAGTCTGCATCCTTCATCTGTAGGAGAACACTGGGGGTGCTCGGTCTGCATCCTTCATCTCTGCTGGTGTACTCGCCTCTGACTGATGCAGTCTAGTTTCTAAACTAAGAACACGCACTTCAAATTTGGCAATGTTGCTTTAATTCAAAGAGCACTTCTAAGATGCTTGGATGTATTTGGCAACTGTGCTCCGTTTTTATTAGTAAAATGATAGCATATGATATCAAAGTCTGTTTTCATTGCCCTTGTTGAAAGAGATGCTGAATGCAAATCCATTTAGAGATGCGAACCAGATTGATAAACTTCCTTTTGCTGTGTCTATTAAACTGGTGTCAAGCCAGGGCCTTGGAGGTTCTCTGGTTTTCCAGGCTGGGTGCTGGGTTTACAGCAGCACCCGGCAGAGCAGCGGCAGAGGGTGCTCTTCCCCTGCCTGCAGCCTGTCCAAAACACTGGCAGCCCAGCCTTGCCTGGAACCAGCTGGGAAGTGGAGGGGAACAAACTGTTCAGGCTTCAGGAGTGGATCTGCTGGAGGTGTCAGAGGTATCCCCTGGAGCTCCTGTGCCTTGCCCCAGCTCTGCTGTGAGCCGGCTGTGCCAGGAGCTACCCGTGGAGCCACAATCAGAGAGTTTGGCTGTCACAGGCTGTGGGAGAAAACCTGGGGGTCCCTGGGGAATGCCCCTGTGGGGATCAGGACTTATGTGACCAGGGCCATACCACAGCCTGTGGCAAAGGAGAGCTTATCTCAAACCTCCACAGCCCTGGGGACAGAGCTGGCTGCTGGGACTGCTGCGTTCCTTGTGGCAGGTCCCTCCCTGTCCTCTCTGTTTCTCCCCTGGGACTCCAATAGATGCATTATCTGTGGAAGACACCCGTGTTCTGATGTGTTTTTTTTTTCCTCTCGCTGTCTCTGTGGCCGTTCGTCCTGTGCTGCAGAGGGTCTGGTGCCTGGCTGCATGCCTGGGGCACCCATGTGCTCTGTGGAGAGAAGCAGTGTCCTGCAGAGAGAAGTAGTGTCCTCATGGGAAGTCTCTGCATCATGGAGGTGCTGGGCAGGGTGCTCCAAGCTTGCTCTCCAAGTTCACACTGTTGCTGACCAATGTAGTTGACTTGCCTCTTGCTGCCACAATTTTCTCTGTGGTAAAATGCAGAGAACACCATGTCATCTTTCCAACCAGACGCATGGCACTGGGAAGGGGGTATGTGAGCCTCATCTGCCCTGGGCTAATGGAACATGTGAGGCCATCAGAGGCAAGGATGGGCTCCAAGGATGTGGGGATGGCGGAGGGGGGCACGGGGGAGAGAGGAAACAAACCACTTTGGTGGCACTGCTGGCATTGTCCCCTCTCTGCCTGCAGCAGCTGCACCTCAGGCAGGCTGGGCACAGCTCAGGGTGTCAGCCTGCTTTACCTTGGGCCTCTTCTCCTGGTCCTCGGGGCAGAGGCAGGTCCTGATGGAGCTGAGAGCTGCCTTTCTTCACCATGTTGTGCCCTTGCTGCCCATCCTGCAGCCAGCCAGGTACGTCTGCCTGGCACCTGGGGAGCAGCAGCTGCCCCAGCCGGCACTGCCCAGCTGCAGACACACGCAGAGGGAAGTGATTCACTCAAAGCCACCCAGGGAGTCAGTGGCAGAGCTGGGAATAAAACACAAGTCGTCTTCTGCTCAAACCGTGAACTCAGCCAGCTCCTCTGGGGAGGTCGGGTGCGTTCGAGGGGACTGTGGACTATTCTCTTGCCTGCTTCAGCAGTTTCCAAAGAGTCAGGGCTGCGGAAATAACCCAGTCCCAGTGTTGCAGCAGACGCTCTGCTCCAAACTGCACTTGCAAGACTGATTGTTTAGAAAAATCTCATGAGTGAGCTGGGTGGGGAGACCCTGACTCCAACCCTCGTGTTGTCGCAGGCAAGTCAAGGGCTTCCAGTGCGAGGTCTAACAGTGCAGCCACAGCAGCTTAATGATTTACTGCCCTTCGTTTCGCCACCGTCACCGCCTGTGCTTGGCCGCGTAGCCTCCGGCAGAGCTGGCTGTGCTGCAAGGAAAGGGGACAGTGCTCTCCAGCCCAGCTTGACCTCCCTCCATCCATCAGCTAGAGCTGGGCACGTATGACAGAGCCAGCAGCCACAGCGTGGCAGGGTGCTCCTGCTTGCACCTTGAGGTGCTCCCGTTCTCCAGCACCTGGAGCTGGGTGGGAGCTGGCATCTGCCAGGGCTTTCAGCTCGCTGGCTGGCACATGGTGCCTCGGCCCCGCTCTCCTCCCGCCTCTACCTCCTTGCTGGGATTCAGCTTTTGGAGCAAGCTTATCTCTGTTTCCAGTGTTCAGGCCTAGCCAAGCTGTGCGTGTTTCTTGTTTGTTTGTTGTCTCAACCCTGCTCCCCGCCAGCTGTGGTGGCAGCAGTGCTGGCAGTCCAGCCCACAGTGACCACAGGGCTGGACCTCACTGAACCTCTCAGCCGTGCAGCCCGTCCAAAGGCGGCTGTGGTGGCAACAGGCAACAGGCAACAGCCCCGGAGGAAAGGCTGTTTGTTTACCCTGGGCCACAGGAGTGCTTGCGACGAATCCGCAGGGCATGGGGCAAGCCACAATGTCTGGTGAGCGACCGCGAGAGGATGGAGCACACCAGGCGTGGGGGGGCTGTGGTTTCTGGAGGCAGAGGAACTGGTGCGTGGCTTTGGCAGTGCCTAACAGGAGAAGTGGCCCCCGGGTTTGGACAGGAGGGATGGGGAGAGCCTCAGCTCTCTGTGGCACGGCTGGATTGCTCTGCTGGAGTTTCCAGTGGCTACTCTGGAGGTTGATCTCACGTCTGCTCTCTCTCCGGCTCCACGCTGGTGGAGCGGTGGTGAACACCCAGTGTCTTCTGCTGCTCTGGACTAGCGGCTTGGAGGATCCCTGGAGGTGCTGCCCTCCTAGCTTGTCCCCAGCCCATGAAGCCCAGCAGCTACAGCCTTGTGGGTGTCCTGCTTGCTCCGTGAACCTGGTCTGCCATCCCAGGACCCATGCAGTATGGAGAAGCTGGCTGGAGATGCCACTCAAGCACAGGGACAACCATCACCCCTCTATAGCCATGTGAAATAAGCTGACATGTGGCTAATTTCTCCCTTTCACAGGGGAAACCAAAGCAAAGCCCATTGCCTGAGGCTGCAGGGGTTGTGGCAGTGCTGGGATGGAGACCCCAGGGAGATGCTTACACCAGAGCTGCTCATCTCTCAGCTTCCTGCTTTGTCCCTCCTCCCGGACAGGAGGATGGGCTGTTGCCTGGAACATGTTGAGGAGGTTAGATGGAGGAGGCACTGCACTGCACTGCAAGGAACCGTGGAGGTTCAGGAAGGGACGAGTCAGTCCTGATGCTGTCATTGCGCTGTAGGGATGGGGATGGACTCCTCCATCCTGCAGTAACCAGACCTTGGTGCTAGCAGGGTCAAAGTGGTTGTCTGTGGCCCAGCACCCTGACCCGCATCCTTCATTCCCTCCAGCATGCACAGACATGCCCAGTGCTTGGATGGGGAGAGCTGGAGGAGCACTGGGGTCTGCCTGCTGCTGCTCCAGTACCCAGAGAAAGCTGCTGGGGTGGCTGCAGAGCCAACACCCTTGGGGAGGCAAAGAGCGGATGTCTGCATCCTCTTCTGCACCTCATTAACAACGAGGCGTCCCCTGTCACCAGCTTGCTGCAGAGCCCCGTGTGGGATCCCGCTTCCCCAGCTCCATTCTCCCCCGGCTGCTGAAAGCAGTGGGGGGTTTGCTTACAAGTTTGCCAGGCTGGCAGTGAGCTGGGAGGGCTCCAGCTGGAGTGTTGTGGGGAGCCCCAGGCTCAGCAGCCCTTTGACACAGGAACCCCAGTGGGAAAATTATTCCCACCCGGGCGAGCGGTCAGAAAGCAGGGCCAGGCTCTGTTCGCTTGTGCTGTGTGCTCTCAGTGTTGGGATATTGTTACTGTCACTGTTTGAATTGCAACACCTTTGAGAGCTGGGGCAGAGGAAGGGGGAATGCTGGAGACATCCCTGTCATGTAGCATATGCTCCAGCATGAGGCAAGGGGACCTCAACCTGCCAGAGCAGCCCCCAGCCCCATGCCAAAGCCCTTGTCTGTGCTCAGGAGCTGCAGTGCAGAATCAGAGTGGAGCAACCATGGAGCCCAGCTGGGTCAGTGGGCTGGTGGACCACTCAGTGTCGGGTCTGGCACCTCTTTCCAGGGGTGCTGCTGTGGTGGGATGGGATGAAGCAGCTTGCTGGAGTGAATTATCACCCTGCAGCTGCTGGTTGTGGCAAGACTGGCACCGTTATGCTTCCCTGACAATCTCTTTATACTAATTTCATGCCTCGGATCTGCCCAAGATGTGCCCTTTTCCTATAGGGAGAATAGCACGCGAGGGGCTCCTCCTCCACCCGCAGACCCTGGCCCATCGCCACCGTCTTCGGAGGCTGTGGCAAAGTCATGCCAC
>WTSP01001865.1:3272-25082 GCA_025331215.1 Actenoides lindsayi | reverse complement strand
AGCGGTTGTTGCCCCCGCGCCGGGAGTTCCCCGGTGGCTCCGGAGTGCGGGTGCCGGGGGAGTCCTGCAGGCCGTGGGTGGCTCCCGGGGCTTCACACCCACTGCCGGGCCGGGCCGGGCGGGTGCCGACCCCGCTGGCTCCGCGTGGTCCGCAGCCTGGTTCGGTGACGGCCTCGGCCTCCCGGGTCCCGCCTCCTCAGCCTTCCCCTCTCGGTCCAGCGGCAACTTGTTCTCGCCCTGGTTTGGGCGACGGGCCCGAGGGGGGGGAAGTGTCGCCTTGCCGGGCGGCTGGCTCGGGAACGTCAGCGCGGAGCCGGGGTGGCCCCGTCACCTCTCCCCGAGGGCCGCGGGGCGTTACCGCTGCCTCGGCGCGGGTCGCTGCCCGGCTGGGGACCGGCCTGCCCCTGCCCGCCCAGCACCGCCTGCTTGCCAGCACTAACTTCTAAAGTGCGCTGTATGAAGAAGCAGAGACGTTTTCCTTGATTTTTCGGTTCTTTCCATAGCCACTGGCAGATCCGAGTTGCCAGCTGGTTCAGCTTCTCACATAAAAACGTGCGTTCGGCTACAAATAGTTCAACAGTACGAGTTCTGTTTTTCGAGGCTGTGCCCTTAAAGGAGGAGGCTAACGGGCTGAGCTGCCCGCACACACAGGCAAGTTTCCTTAGCACACAGCAACTACTATTAGTGTGTCAGTCTGGATAAAACACATACAAATTTAATCTGTAGTAAACTCTAATAGATTCAGAGCAAATAGATTGAGTATCCTGCTGTCTGTGAGGGTATGTTCATACAGAAGCGTGCATATAAAACTTTTTTTTTCCCCTAGATCTGGATTTCCAGCCCTTCTAGGAGAGAGCTTATCTCTCCAGACCTAGAAGTTTATAAGGCTTTCAGCATCACCCAGTTACAGCCTCTCAGACAGTCTTGGTTTGTGCAGGTTCAGAAATCCCTCACGTGGAATACGGATGGAGAAATAAAAGTGCTTTTGTAGCTTCATTTTAATGGCTGTTCAAATGTCAACGGTTTGACTGAGGTGGATTTGTGAATGTTGTGTAAGTAGAGGTCCAAGGTGCAAAGTCATTCAGTGCTCAGCTACAGAAATAGAAACGTTCACTGATGACTAGTGCATATAATAATAATTCTGGTTATTGCACTGACTTTTATTCTGTGGTCTTCACCTGTTTAATAAAAATCAGTTCTTATATCTCATTATTTCCTATGGTTAAGTATCCCTACATGTGCATTACACTTTTATTTTATATAATTTATTACATATTCTGTTACTGTAATGACTTTTAGTGCACAAATTTAGCCACCTGTCCTAAAAAATTCAAGTTGGGCTCAAGAAATCAAATCATATTCTCTGCTTTGTGTGCTTTACCACGGGGAAATGCCTGTAGTTACCATTAGCATGCTTTCCTTACGCACGCGCTGTCTTTTCTGCACATGTCTGTGAAGTCCATGCTATGCCATTCTCTAAGACAACTGAATTCAGTCTTGTACCTGCGGGTGTGGGTTGTGCTGACAGACTGGCTGCCAGAAGAACTGAACTGGTCCTTCGGCACTCGTGCTTCTTCGTGTGTTCTGGCGTGATCGCTCATGGGGCCGTCGGGCCAGCTGGAGCATGGGTTTGAAAGATGATTCAGATCAAGTCCCAGTAGACGCGTGCCTGGCAAGTACTAATATTAGCATTGAGAAGGTGGTAGGATACTGTTTCTTTCATCCCCACCTGTAGTTTTGGAGTAGTAACTCCTGAACGGTGGTTTATAAGGAATGTGAATTTGGAATGTCAGCAGGTTTGTGGGATTTATTTGTGTGGGGAAATGGCTTGTTGTGATTCCGTATATGCAGGCTTGTATTTTGAATTAAAGGCTTACGTATGTGATCGGGTAGTTAGGGTCCTGTAGTCCTGTCCCTCTGAGCCAGTTTCAGCCTGAAGCAATATAGTTGCCTTGCTCTGCTTGTGTAACCAAATCCCTGTTGAGCCTGGAACTGGCCCTTCCCTATGAGCATAATTCATGGGTGGGGTGGGCTGAGGCTCTTTCAACCTGGCTGTGTAGACATGCAATCTGGAAACAGTTTTGGTGATACAAGAAATCACTTAACTGATCAGCTTTTACCTGCTCACACTTCTTGCAGGCTCCTTAGCCCATTTCAACCCAGAAAGTTGTGCACTCAGGAAACACTTTCTCCAGTAGGTCCAACATCCAGCTAACCTTTGGCAGAAGAACTGTGGAAAACTGCAGGGTAGTGACTTCTGATGTGTCTGAACTTTCCTTCGGAGCTAGATCCAGAAACATGTCTCTTAGATGTATGTATCACAAATAGATATGCCCCTGCACTGTTGTATTTAGTATTTGGTAGAACAGACTGCAGGAAAGTTCCCCTAGTGTGAAATTCAGACTTATGTGTCTGATAGAATCGCACTTGTGTGTGTGTGTGTAAGCCCCTAAATTAGCATGCTTTCTCTTTTGGTAACATGAGTAGACGTTAACCTAAATATATTCTGGATACATACACCAGAAGCAAATTAATTCAATTAAATTTACACTTCTGAAATGACTAGAACTCTCAAAGAGCAAGGCAAAAGATTTTACTTCAAGTCTGAGCCAGAAAAAAGAAGGCAATGTAACGTTCACGCTGATTTCTGTTTTCATTGATGGATTCCTTCCTCTGTACTTAGTTGTACAGCAGTGAACACCAGCAGTACTACTTGTAAGTGTGAATGCAAATGTTTCTCACACACATTTCCAAGTTGTTTTACAAAGTTTTTTTTTACAATGCCAAAGTGTTTGCTTCTTTTTTCTGTAGTTTGTTGGGTTTTTTCCTCTTTCAGAATAGAAATGTACATCCTCAAATTTGCCTGTAATTACACTGGCTTAAATTTATTTATGAACTATATATTTATGAGAGTATGATCTGGACTTTACATCCAAATATTTTCACATGATTTTGCTGTAATAAATGATTGTATGATATCAGTAAATGGTTACTTTTTCCCAATGTTTCAGAGAGCAAAATGAAATACATGACTTGTGTGCCCTTTTGGATCAGTTTGACCAATGGTTTGACAAATTACTTCTTTTTTTCCTGTCAATGTTCTTTGATTTGTGAATCCAACAACGTTTTCTCTTGGAGGTATAGCAAATGTAAGTCTGCTGAAGCACTGTGGGTTTTTGCAGTGTGTGGTTGGCTGCTCTGACAATATTTAACAGAGAAGTCTTCAAGTGGCTCATTTCTGCCTTCTGCTGGCACAGGAGCTGTAAAGTTGTTCTGTGAGCTGGATTCCAGCTGAAAAATCACTTTCTGCTGCTTTATTTTTACAGCTGAATTTGTTCTGTCATTTGTTTTCCGCACGTCGGTATAAAAATGTGTGTTGGCATTGTGCTGGAAGATAACATGAAGACAAAGAAATGGCTTGGGAGGAAGAGGGAGCTGAACGCAGTTTGCTTTTTGTTTGTGTTTTCTGGCAGAAGTGCTGTCTTAAATACACATCAGCCATAGCCTTGATTACCCTTGGGAATCTTGTAGAAATAATCCAGAGAACTCCTCAAGGTTGAAAATCTGATTTAAATTCTTGTTTTAAGTGTACTCTTTAAATAAATACTTTAATTGTCTAATAAATTGAAAGCAGAACTGGCATAGCTGTGCAAACAATGCTAAAACCAGGACCAGTAGATAGGAAGGTCAGTCCTTTAAAATATTTAAATCTCTGTGGATATTTCACATATGGTGCTGTTGAAAGGAGAACTGTTCAAAGTGTGGGAGACTTAAACAGCTGCCTTCTGTAGTGAATCAGGGTTGCAAGAAAAAATCGTGTGTGACAACTCCACAATGTGTATTCTTGAAGCAAAACTGGGTAGCTTCCCATCATCTTGGTGGTTCTTTCACCAATAAATGCCCAAAGAATAGATTTAGATGCTTAGATGTTCTGGTTTGGTTTTGTTAACCAAAACTGCATTTAAAAACGTGTGCTGGTTGAATGCTTTCAGGAGCAAAATC
Source organism: Actenoides lindsayi (assembly GCA_025331215.1). NCBI lineage: Eukaryota > Metazoa > Chordata > Aves > Coraciiformes > Alcedinidae > Actenoides > Actenoides lindsayi. The sequence continues at coordinate 21,080 of WTSP01001865.1, read as the reverse complement.
TGTGTGAAAACAGTCGCTAGGATAAAGTAGTTGTAGTGGTACAAAAATAGCTTCCCCCTCATGCTTTTTAAAGATTGCTGCTAGCTGGTAACTTTAACACGGGTTGTACTGTGTTGAAGAACTGCTTGTGGATGCTACAGTTCAGATCTTGAGGAGGGGGACTTAAATTTTGCTGCAGTTTCATGAACTTTTGGTGGTGAGCTATAAACAAATCTTGTTAACTTGATTTCAAATGCTGCATCTGAAATGGGAGCCATGGCTCAGTGCCCCTGTGGGAGAGGCTTTCAGTTGGATGTGTTTTCCTGCTTTTTCCAAATACAGTTTCTCAGTCAACAGCTGTGTGTAAAAATCCCAAGAAAACAGGAAAAAAACCCCATTTGCTGTTGCACAAACGTTCCCCTTGAGGTCTCTGCTTTCCATTCTCAGCTGAGGTTACGCTTCCTGTAAGAGCTTGATCTGTCACATGCACTGCAAACAGCTCAGTGAATCTAATTAAACCAGACCAAATTATAAACCAACCAGGGATGATAAGAAAAAAGAGTTCTGAATTTACAGACATAGGGTAGAAAATACTGATGGCAATTATGCAACACTACATTGAATTTTTGCACGTAGTTTTAACTTTGTGTCACTGGTTTTGATGCATTGTTACAGGATTAGAATGGAAGTAGCTGACTCCTCTTTAGGAGTTAGGCTCTGCAGCTGGTTTTAAGTCTCCCAATCATTGCTTTGCAGTGCCTGCCATTGGCATTTCTCATCCCATATGAACGTACTGTACCCGTTCAGATTTGTTCAAAAATATTTGATTGGTTAATTTTGTCCTGGAGCTCTGAACTGCATGTCATCTGTCTTCTCAAAGCCAGTCATGTTGTCAGCCCCATTAATGTGATGAAGGGAAGCGGGTGCTCACGTAGAGTCTGGATCAAGATGGGTGCAGTTTGGCGAATCAGAAGAGTACAGATCATGTGCTAACTGCGGATCCAAAGAAAACCAGTTTGGTACTACACCTGTCCACTTACCTGCAATACTTCATCTCTTGCATGTTTTTTATATTTTCCTTACTTGGTGTGCAAATTAAAGCCTGCAGCAATCTAGAGCATCAATGGTGGTTGTTGTTTACAACTTGGTTTAAGATTTCTAGGTATTTAAGCCTTTCCTCAGTGCAGGCTGGGAACGGAGCAGTTAAGCTGAGTCTAATAAGCTAATGGATTGTCAGATGACGGAGGCAATTTAACGAATACTCTTTATTTAAAATACCTTCGAAGTGTACAGTATGAACTTTCAATAGCAACTGCAGTAGTTGGAAATTTGACAAGATCAACATGCTGATCAGATACCTGGCCCTGTTGCAGATACAGGCTCTTTAGTCTGTAGCTGTGCTGCTCAGGGAAGAGGCTGGAGATTATGCTGTATGATTGTGCTGTACCTTTTATACCTTGATCCAGTTAAGGCCTCTCATTGCATTAATTTCTTGTAAGATTCTATAAGTTTCTTATATCTATTCTATAAGTTTCTTATATCTATAAGATTCTATAGTGTAATGTTTTCCTATATCAGGAACTATAGATTGTTGCCTTATCTTTTTCAGATATATGTAGCATCTCTTGGGGTTAGATGAGGCCCAGTGGCATCCTCAGTTACTGCTGCAGGGGTTTGGTTCTTGCTTTAGAACCGTTTCCTCAAAAGTCAAAGCTTGAGCTACCCAACCAACAGGGCTGTTAAATGCTGTCCCTGTGCCCCAGGAGGTGCTCCTCTGAAACTGGGCTGTGCCGTGCAAGGGAACCGGAGGAATTGGGCCTGGGAACAGCACGTCAAACTTGGGAATGGTTGTGTTTTATTTCTGCTGGAAAAATGAGGGGTGCCTTAGCATTTGGTGAGGGTCAAGACTGTTACGGAAAGTGGTCTGAACCAAAGCTGCTGCTGTAGACGTAGTTAAACTGCAAACATCAGTTTATAAATAGAGCTTGTTCCAGGCTCCTCACCCCTAACGGGAAAGAAATGTCATAAGTGGTGTTTTCTCATCTGTGTACTTAGGTTAGAGATTTCCTTGACAGCACTGTGTGAGTCAAAAAAATGTACCTCTTCAAGTTCTGTGCAGTTCTGCTTGTGCAGAACTTGTGCCTGAGAAGTTTCAGAGGCAGACAGCAGTGTTGTGTTGAAATCTTAACCTTCCCGTGCAACTGCTAAAACTCAAACTACTAGTGGTTGTAAAGATGAAGGAGGGCTGAGGGCCTTTGGGGGCCATAGCATTGTAACTAATTAATTTATTTAAACAGACTCGGGCATTATTTTCATGTCTCTAAGAAGTTGTAGGTTCCCTGGAATGCTTTATGTTAGATCAGCACTGCATTTGATCCCCATCACTGTGTGGATGTACAAAAGAAACCAATAAAGCCCATATTTTTGGGGGAGATCCCTTCATTCCCCCTGCAGTGAGACTGTATAACTTTGTTCATCGTCACAAACTTTTATTTGGGCTTCAGCTGAGATTTATCTCTAGTTCCTGCCTGCTTGTAACCTGTTCAAGTCCATCGTCATCAAAATCAGCACGCTGTGTATCGAAAGTTTATTGAAAATGTGATTTTGTCTGGTTGTAAAACTGATCACTGAAACAAGATATAAAAAGAAAGTAAAAAATGACTTGTTTTTTATTAGCCAGAGATGTCTTTCTGGTGTATGAGATTTTGTTCAGTGGAATGGAACCATTCCTCAAAACAGTTACTGAATGGCTTTGTTTATCCAAGAATACTTGACCAAGGATAGGACATACGGGGTACCTGTGCCTCATTTCAGCCAAAGGGTAAACCAGTGCTCTAAGGGGAAGCTGAAGCTGTCTGGATTGGTTTTATCTTTGTAATAAAATTTGGTTTTATTGTTTATTTTTGTAATAAAATTCTCTTTTTGCGGGGTGGGGAAGCAAAACTAAAATGTCAGCTGAGTTCTCTTTTCAAGTCCTCTCCTGCAGGAAGAGCTTTGCTGTGTTCTGGTGAGAGGACACGGGACTGGGTGTGATGATAGCTGCATGCTTTAGTGCCCGGGGAGCTCTGGTTCTGGAATGAGAGGTGCTTTATTCCACTTAGGTCGAATCAATGAGATTTACCGCTTCGTTATAGCGGGTATTAACCAATTAAAGCTCTGTCGGAAGATGGTGAAATTGTAAGAATATTGGTTGATATCACTGAACCAGTGATTTATCTTTGAATCTCTTTGCAGACTAAAAAGGTTATGGTGTTTAAACTGAATTTTCATTCCATTGAAAGGCGGTGTACAAGAAAGAGGGCAGCTCTACCGTGCCTCTTGCAGCTGAGCTGGTAGTCATTCTGCGCGGTGAAAATCAGGGCTGCTGGGATTCCACCCAGCACTGAGCAGGTTGGCTTATCTAACCCAAAGCAAACCGAGGGGCTCTTCTGCTCCCTTTGCTTTTGGTTCCTGTGCTCGGTCCAGCGAGCTGGGAGGGCTCTGCCTGGCACACTGGGGTGTGTGAGCTGGGCAGGCAAACCCGACGGGCTGCTTTCGGCTGCTGCAGGCTTGCATCCTCAGCCCAGGGATTTTTTTTCCTGCTAAGGTTATGCCAGTATTTCTTCTGGAGGTTTCAACCAGGAGGGGGAGTGGGAAGCTCTGGGTAGTGGCCTCCCCTTCTAGCAGAGCTCTCCAGGCAGTGAGTAGAGAAACAAGGGGACCAGTGTGAGGTGTGTCCCCAGGAGCTGCAGCTTCCGATAGGAAATTATTGGAGTCATTTTGTTTCTAGATCCTTTCTTGGGTTTGAGCTTTAAAAATAATAATAATAATTAAAAAAATCTTCCCTATGTAGAAGTTTTCATTCAGGAACTCTACAGAGAAATGCTATCTCTGCAGTACATGTGGCTACACTGCTGCTCTTCACTTCCATTTCATTTTGACCAGCTAACCTGTATTGATGTGAAAACAAGTAGATGCATACTGATGTTTTCTAACTCTGACAAATCAGAGACTGAATTGATTGAGAGAAAACATCATTTGAAGCACTGACTCCTCTATTTTTAAGTTATCTATAGTGAATAGGCCTTGCTGTGACTGCTTCATGCTTTTCTTGTAGCTATATCTCAGATATGTAGCAAATGAAGAATAATTTGTTGCTGTTGAGGTTTTCCACTGGTTTCATAAGTCAATAAAACATTGTACAAATTTGCTTTATTCTTTTCTCAGTTGCTTTGAATAACTGACATTCTCCGTGCCATTCTCACTGTATTTGTTAATCTGGTGATCTGGTTTTTTCTGTTTCAGTCAAAAGACAAAATGATGAGAGGATCACGCCGAGGGTGTGTTAGACTCAGGGTAAGTGGTGTTTTATTCAGCACTTAACAATAAACTGTGTATAATATGGCCTAGCAGAGAACTTTGGGCTTTGATCCTGACTACAAAATACTGAAATAGTGGAAGCATTTAAAGAAAGCAAATATTAGAGGTCAAATGACATGCTGGGCTAATTGTATTTTTATGCATAAAAGCATTATACATTGTATACATTGTATAAAAAAGTATTATATGACAGGAAGATGGGCCAGTAGTAGCTCGCTGTCAAGAAGTTGCTGTTTGCAGTTCTCATTTCTTTGTGTGTGGAGATATGTATGTATATTCATGTATGTTCTGTACCTACAGCAGTCATTACAAAACTGCTTCCTTCTGTCCTTCTGGTTTGCCTTTGCTCTCTTACTGCCTCCTTTCTGCCAGTTTGGACACTCTTTAGGCCTGCTGTTTGAGTGTGTTTGAGCTTAGTGAAACAAGGGAGGATTGGAAAGGGAAGGAAGAGCACAGCAGGCAAAGCTTTTGAAATATCAGCTGGGAGGGGTGGTACAAATTGGGGAAACAGAGGTGAGAATATTCAGAGTGAGAAAGCTGGGTGTTATTTGAGGCTCTCTGGCTTGGCACATTTAACCTTGAGTGCTGCTCTTGTAGCTTGAAATGGCAGTACTGAAGGGAGGGGGAGCTCTGTGATGTCTTTGCACGTGCCCTGTCTGGTCATGCACATATCCAAAAATACTTCTTGCACAAGTCCTTTGTCTGTATTTTTTTCCCCATTCCTCATAGAATATCTGGTTCCAGTTTGCAGGAGTGTTGTGAATAGCTGAGGTAAACAGGGGTGAGTCAGAAGGATAATGGGTATGAATGGGAGCATTTTGAGTCTTGAAGTATGAGAAACAGAGGGAAGGTGAGCTGTGATCTGACACACAACGTGATGAGTGTTGCAGCAGAACTCTGCTGCTTCCAGTTATTCCTTCTTTCTGCTGCTACTCATTTCTAGTCTTTCTGTGGACCTAATAAAGGGGTACATATAGCCCTTTGAGACTCAGAACCCCCCTTCACTTGAATTCCAGATGGCTTTTTTGGTACTTTCCTTTGTTTAATGTATTGATATCTTAATTTGGGATTTCTTTGAGGGTAATGTAAACTCAAACCACTGTCTAGAACATGACATTACCAAAGATTCATAAGGATATTTTTGAAATTGTGCAGAAAAATTGAGTCTGCAAACCCCTGCCTGCTTTAATAGTGATGTGAACCTGTCAATGTGGAGATTGGCCTCCACCTGTCAGTTTAGGAAATACTCAAGTGAACAATCTGTTCAGTATTGCACGATCCATCTTTATATGTATTTAACATAAAACAATCCCTTTCTCTTCCCCTATCTGCCATTCTTCCACCCCAAATCACCCTTTGGAGTTTCCTGAAGATTTTCTGACTCCCCCATCGTTTCTCTGAATGTGTGGGCTGGGTTGGTTTTGGATTTGTGGGTTTGTGTTGGTTTTATTGTGGGTTTTTTTTGTGAGGGTGGAAGGAATCTTTCTTTTTTTTCTGCTTTTGTGAAGCGGCTCTTCTGGCAGATGACAGTGATACTGATAGCTGAACAGATGGGCTTCTGCAGTCAAAATTCTATCAAAGAGGTTTTCTGTTTAGAGTAATTGTTGATTTGTATCTGTAGGTGTGAACATAAACAAACACGTAATTTAAGCCATTTGACTAAAATACTTCCTTTTTTCTTGAGTGGATTGTTAAAGGCTTGTTCCTCACCTCCTTGCTCTTGGCACACGTTTCAGAGGCCTGAAGTTTCATCTTCGGGTTCTTCCGTCGACCGTCACAGTGTCCTTAGGAGAGGGCGTTGGTAGAGGAGTCCGTGCCATCGGTACCGTGCTTGAGTCCTGCTTCAATATTCTGGACTATACACTGAAACCTTCCCACTGTAGTTTCTCTGCTCCGCGTTCGTGGGCATCATCTGTGTGAGGACAGAAGCATCTTCTCTGCTGCTGCCCAGACCCTTCGCCTCAGCGCTGCAGCCGGCACGCGTGCGCTGTACGCGGCTGGTGCTGAGAGCAGGGGCGGTGCTGCGTGTCCTGCTCCTCGCTTTCCTCCCACCACTGAGGAGGGAGGCAGGGTGGAGCTCTCCTAGGCTGACCTTTTTAACCTGGGCCAGTTTTACCTCCGTTCTCTCTCTGGGGAGATGTTCTTGGTACCTGACTTACAGATTTTTGATACAGCTGGTGAGGAGAATGATGTTGTACAACTTGGAGCCATCTGATTTATTGAGTAGCAAAACCTGTACTTATAGTGATGGACATTTTTTTATCTATTGGTATATTTAAGGAAAAAAAACAAATGTTCTGGTAAAATGGATTTGGCCCGTGATGTCGTGTCCCTGGCACACTGCATGGTTACCAGGTAGTCTCCAAATGCAACGGCTAGTCATCTGGTTGTTGTTATGTCCTGGCACTAAAAGTGTTCAGAATTATACTGGCTTGGGTACACTTTTTAGGTGCCTCTATTCTAGTGATCACAGAGCTGTCCTTGGAAAGCCTTCAGGTAAGAGATTCTTCTGGAAGTGGTACATTTTTGGCAATGGAGGGAGGAAAAAACAGTTTGGAGCTATATAGCCCTGAATTGCATGTTGTTGGTGCTGTTCTTAAATAGGACCCCTTCCTTCCCCTCTGTCTTGTGGTGCTAGTGACAGTCTCAGCCATACACGAGCTGGTAGCATTGCCCAGAAACCGTACACAGGGCCTATGGAGGATGAGTGTGAATAAGGTTGATTCAGACCCCTCTGCCCCTAAGTTTATACCAAAAAAATTCTTAGGTTTTGGCCAACCTGATACCTACCTGACCCCCTACTCTGCAGTTGCTGTCGGATACCCAGCTGAGTGAAGCAAAGCACTTGCTGGAACTGACTCCCAGGTACCACTGGTACTCGCTGTTTACTCCGGCAGTAAGGGCAGGATTTACTCTGGAAATATGTGCACCTTCCAGTGATGGATGTCTGTTTTGTGGGAGGGGGGGGAAGGATAAAACAGATCCTGATTCTGTCTCCTGGGAAAAGAGAAGAGAACCTGAATAAATTCATTGGTGATTTTTGAACTAAATGTTATAACTTGTTGGAGTTGGCAGAGGCCTGGAATGGTTGGTTTCTTCAGTGTCTTCTCCTGGGTGAAACTGTTATTGATCAAGTGTTTGGGGGGGGGAAGGAATGAAGAGGTGGATAGATTTGTAAACAGCTAAGCACAGATGGCCTTTAATTCTATAATTTATTTGCATTGCCTTCTAATAACTCGTGAGGAATTAGAAGACAAAGCTAACTGCTTTTGAGATATCCTGATGACTTACTGTTAATATTTATGTAGGGATTGAAAAGTAGATCATGCAGTGTACCAGCGATGTGACATGATGGGCCAAATCCATCCTGCTAGAATGATTTGATTTTTTTTTTATATAGACTGGTAGATAAAATCAGGTCAAGAACTTTCTTTTTTTCTTTTTGTTTTTGGTGCAGTATCTATGAATTTGTATTTTTATACGTGGAAAGTACTTAGAAAATATTGCTCCCTATTCTTCTTTAAATGTAAGTTGGAATGTAGTAGAAAATTGTTTACTATAATGATGTTGTAGTGTAAAGCCACCTGCTTTACAGAAATAAAAGGTACATATTATTATTCAGAGAATCACAGCTTTACAAATAATTGCTGTTTTTTTTCTGAAACTAAGAATTGTTTTCAAGAACTGGCTTGCATCCTGTGACTGAACAGAGAACCTTTCTGCTCTTTACTGTATTCAGTTTGCTTCTAATTTGTCCATGCTTTTTAAATTCCAGTGGTGTAGTGATAGAGTGTGTGCTGCTGATGTCACTGCTTGCCTTATCAGGATTTTGTTCTTTGTTTCACAGGGAGCTGTGATTGGTATAGACGATGAGGACGACAGCACCTTCACAATAACTGTTGATCAGAAAACCTTCCATTTTCAGGGTGAGCTGAAAGAAGAGATTGTTTTTTTCTTATAATAGATTCCACTTGTATTTGATGGATGATTTAAAATGTTTGGCAACAGAACAGCATGAATGAGCACAGTGAGAACATTCTGGATTCAGGAGTGCTGCAGGTTAGGCAGGGATTTACATCTGCAGTGGATACATATGTGCTAGAAAGAGACTGTAGCTCTGGCAGGATTTGGAGATTAAAAATGTAAAGAATAGATCACTCAAGGGGAGAAAGTAATGGGCTTCTGATGATGGGTTTCGCTTACAAAGCGCTTTTGATCTTCGTTATCAAGATACAATTATGCATTTCTGTATGAAGAGAATCAAGACTGGTCTGAAGGTTGCAGTTTGTATCCAAATAGAACTTAACGCTCAATTATGAGGAGACTAGAGGCAACATTTGGCTTAAAGGTGGAGCTTTGCTTCAAGACTTACCAGCTTGCCTTCATTTCATCTACATTTCTGTGTCTTGTCTGCCAGTCACCATTTCTCTGCTATTATCTTTTTATTCACATTTACTAACACCAATGCCATCTGTCACTGCTATGTTTCGTCATTGCATGCTATGGTTCACCGGTAGAAAGGGTAAGGCACTGTATCATTGTTTTGTACTCCTTAAATGATTTTTTTATCTGCAGCAGTAGGACAAAATTCTGTGATAATATTGACTAGAGAACTTTGCTTTTCTGAATGTTAAAATCCTAGGCAAGTGTGATGAAAATATTTTTTCAACTACCATTTGTTAGTCCTTTTGCTTTTCCCGGAAAATGTAGTGACTTAATAATTTAATTGCTTTGCATAGAGCTGGAAGCTGTAAATATCCAAGAGGCACGTTTGCATTTAAGCAGCCATATTCATTTGTATAAACTGGAATAATCCTGTAACCTATATTGTACTGTACCTGGGGTTTAATCAGTGATTTGGAAGTGGGAGTTATCGTTACCGCCGCTGTGCTTGTGAGAATCTTTCTAATGATAAATATTAACTGCACACCATATTGTCACTGGCATCTGTATTCCTTGTGCTACAGCTCTTCCTAAGTGCTGCTGCTGTACTCTGGCTTTTCACTGCATTGAGTCTCACATAAACACACCTTCATAATGCTTAAATGTACCCTTCCCAAGGCTAACTGCTAAAATGCAAGCTAATTGCTAATGCAGTAATAGGATGCCATACTGTGGCAGTCTGTCAGTACTGTGAAGCTAAATACTGCTGAATATCTGAGAACTTGATACAGGTAAATCAAGAAATCTCTCCTCTTTAGCTACTAGGATATACCTTTTTTAAATATGTCTTATTTGTACTGATTTCTTATATCCTATACGCTCTTCTGGGTAGTCAGATGGCTTAAAAGAAAATTGGTCTTATTTGATACAAGTAATGTTCTGCTCTAAGTAATATGAATAATTTTTGCACACCAGTTATGTCACATAACATCTTATGCTTTCTCATCTCAATTTGTGTGTGTTTCATATCAGGTCAGGATTCGTGTAGGCTCCTTTAGTGTAGAACTTGTACACTGTTTTCTCTATTTTGCTTTTTCTATCAGTATGAAGATAACATCCCTGATATCCAGCAGATTGTAATGATACAAGCACAGTATTAATTTATGTGTTTGTAAAGCAAAAAGGTGAAAAGCCAGGTAAGATATTAGTGCTGGGATATTTCAGTATAAAACAGCTCTGTGGAACTATAGCTGTAATTCTTACAGTCACTGTAAATGTATTATCACCTCATGCAACCCTTATGTCATATATACATATATATATATATATATAAAATGTTTGTTCATTGTATTAAATTAATTCAGTATTACACAGGCTTTAACAGATGTGGATTATAGGTCACTATCAGTCATGAATGGTGAATATGTGATAATGTAAACACAATACTATGTGCTCTGAGACTACATAGGGTATGTAGAACAGATTCTGGGAATAATCCAAGAAAACATACAGTATTCCTAACAATTTCTTTCTAAGATTTTTTTTTATATATATGCATGATCCAGATAGAGCTTTTGTTCTGTGAGACAGTCATAGCTAGAAGTGCATTCACCCTTTATAAAATAAGTCTTGTACACGAGAAGACTGCAGAAGAAATGGCAACTTTTTTTAAAGATACAATCTCTTCCTTCCTTCTTACTGCCCTCCATTATTAAAGACAGACAGGGATCCAAATAACCCAGAACCTAGTTGGGAAGACAACAGATCTATAAAAATTCCCAAATTTCAAAGATTTGCTGACCTGTGTCTGAGTTAGGGTCCCAGCTGCAGCGGAGCAGTTTCAGGCTCCAAAAGAAGAATGTTTTCATGTACTCAGGCTTTAAGTACTGCTTGGTGTAGACTTGAATTTTCTTTGGCTTCAGTGAAGTTTTGCTGACAGGCAGTGATAGAACTTGAATTTGGGAAAAGAAGGAAAATCTTCATGCTGGATTTATTAATTATTTCTTAGTGTCAGTTGCTCAAAATTGCACATCTGTCTAACACTCTAGAGGTGCACGTAATGAGATGAAGGGCAAATAAGTCATTTAAAATGTCTCATCAGCTTCTCACAGGTATGCTGTTCTCATATGTGCCTAACTGAATTTCTGAAGCAGTAAACCTCCAGCATCTCCCACTAAGATTTGCCTGTCACTGGGTCTTGGTCAATTCTTCGTCTTTCCGGTGTGTAGTTTGTATTTTGTTGCTGCCTGTGACAGTCTCCCTCTCTTCTGTTCACAACTGTGCTTCCTAGTCACCATGCCTGTATTGAACATTAGTAAAAGTTAGAAAGTTTTCATTACAAAGCAAATGTAGGCTTTGAATGATGGCTGTGTGCAGCTGAAAGGGGTATCCATATACTTAGTACCTACCTGTAAAGGAAAGAAGTTAAATGAATAAATACAGGCAATAAAACAAACAGCATCTTTGGTTTTTACTGTCAGCTTAACTTTAGCTCTGCCAGAGAACCCAGCAGACTTTTTTCCCTTTTATTTTGTTACCTATGACTGTGTTGATACCTGTTCACACTGGAGGGGGCTGGGAGGGGTAGAATGTCCACAGAATGTTTTGAAAGAGATTTTAAATTGATGTATTTCATCTCCTGATTGGTCCTTGATGCTGTATACCCAGTGTCATGGCTTGACTGTAAGGCTCTTCTGAGTTAGGTAGATCTCAAAGCACTCCCTCGTGTTTGTTCAGATTAGGTGCAAAAAGCCATTCCAGTTGCTGCAGGACATTTGGGATAATTCTAATGTACCTTCCTGTCAGGAAGCTCTTTCTTGATAATATATTTTTTCTTGCTGTAATGCATATCACTGTTCCAAATGTTCCATCACCCTCAAACACTGTGGCAGGTTTTGTTTGGTTTTGGGTGTTTGTTTGGGGGTTTTTTTGGTTTGTTTTTTTTCCTTTCATCATCTTCATATCATCACCTAGCTATAAGCTCTTTCCATTTGGAAAATCAGTTCTTCTAGCCCTCATATCACTTAGCTGCTCTTCCTGCTCACTAGGATGCTCGTGGCTTAAATTCAGGAGTGGGAACATGATGTTCAAGATAGTCCATCAGGGGTATTGCTGCCTTCTTGGTATTTGAATTGCTGTCTAACCTGAAGCAATACTGGCTTTTATTTGGACTGAAATACTTCACTAAACACACACTGTATGCAGAAACAAGAATTCAGATTTTTAAACTCCTACTGAAAACCCAGCTCTTATTTTTCCAGCCTGCAGCACAGCTTCTTGGAAGGCAAGTCAGTCTTGTCTCCACTGTTTTGTGTAATAAAGGATGGAAAGATTGGAAGCAGTCCAGTGCATTGATCTGAGATGATTTTGCTTTAGATTTTGTCTTTCCTTTCCTATCCCTGCCACAAAAGTATCTGAGAAATGAAGCATGAATGTTGCTGTGCAACTTATTCTCCTATTACATGAAAGCTGTCAGCTGGTAAAGGTAGATTTCTCCTTCTTCCCCATACTGCCCCAGTTTCTAACTTGATTTATGACTGCCTAGCATCCCAGCTGAGAAAAGAGGGAGATACACACGACAAGAGGTTGCCTTCATGCTACAAAGGCAGGGAAGTTTTGTTATTGTGGGCCACAGCTATTACGAAGGATATAATGGGGTCTGCAAAGGCCTTAGTTGCTGAGCAGTATCAGAATTTGAGATTTTAAGTATTTGTGTTAAGTGTAAAAATGAAGTATAATGGCTTCAGACCTGCATTTCACCACTGCTTGGGGAAATAGTATTTGTAGTCTTTTATAAAACCCTAGCATTGTGCACCAACTAGGTGACAGGAAGCTGATTACCCTGGTGGTATCAAGAATATCCCACTCACAGACTGTCCTGCATTCAGAAATGTTTAATTATGAAATTGCACATTGTGTATGAATACCCAGAGAGAACTAAGAGCATCTTGATCGTGTGTTTCCTTTGTCACACAAGTTTCCAACTGAAGGTATGTTTATGGGCTGACTATAAAGCTTGCTAAAAAAGCTTTTGAGCTTAGGTAACAGTGAAAGAGCATTTTAGATGGTTTGTCAAGATCACAGATTAATCTTGCTAATACATTGTACACAGGAGAGCATTTGATGCTTTTCCTTTGGACTGGGTCAGACTTTCTGTCTTGTGACTGCACAGGAATTTTCCGTGGGTACAGGGAGATCAGGCTGGTCAGGCACCTGCAGGACAAACAGAGGCTTGATTTCTATGTGCGGGTGGAGGATGACATCAGGAGGAAGAGAAAGGAGAATAATGATTGTGACAACTCCGAAATTATGAGACAGAGGAAACAGGGTACTGAGACCATGTTCAACCTGCTGGCAGATGTGAGAGCTGCATGTACTGGAAGGGAATTTGAAAGCAGTGAAACTCCAACATTTTGGTAGGCTTTTCTGAAACCCTGCTTCATCTTGCATGTTTTCCTATGGTTTGAAAGACCTTCAGCAACTTGAAAAAGCCATTTATTTAGCCACAGAACAGCCCTTTGATGTGTGACTTTTCCACCTTGTTGGGCACTACTGATGGGATCTCTCTCCGCTGAGACTGGTGGCAGAAATCCTATCGATCGCCGTATAGTCAGAACTTGACCTCTACCATCTGGTTATTTGTGTGTAAAGATACTACATTAGTTCTGCACTTGGCTGACAAAATACGGGCATTTTGCATAAAAATCAGTGGAAGTTTTGTCAGAATGAAGGCTGCATAATTGACTCTATTGACTCTGTGGGTGTCACAGAGGGTTTTTACTGAGTTCTGCCCGTAAGTAGGTCACAGTGAATGAAAATAAAATATGCATTTCATTTTGTGATGGTATAGTGTATTTATAAGCAATCTAGTTATTTTTTAAACTAATTCTCGAGGTTTTTCTTTCATCCTAATGCCCATGAAGATGCACACAGGGGAAAAAAAAAAAGGGGCAAAAGCACCAGTATGCTAATTCTGGGGTGGTGTGTTTTGTGTTTTCTGTCTTCCAAGTACTGCTGTGGATGACCTAGAAATGCTAGTGGTAACTGCTGCACCGTGGAGCAGAGTTGCTAAAGTTGCTTATATTTAATCTTTAGATGCTATCAAGCTTAGGCTAGAAAAAGTAATCTGTTTTATGCTGTACTTCAAGGTTTGGTATACGTTATATAAACACATATAATCTCTTCACAACAAAGCAAATATTATAGGGACTCTAAATTAGAAAATTCGTTCTCTATTTGGGAAATTAATAGAGGCCGAGAGCATTTAATGTAGTGTGTTTCATTTGCCTTCTTATCCTCAAAGAATAGAACTTTCAAAATTTTCTGCCATGTCTGAGGTGGCAGTTTGGGAAATTCAGAGTTTCAGGAGTTGTAAAACATTATTTTTCTGAACTACAGAAATTCCTCAGTAGAAGCAGTGATTCTTGCCTTTAGTACCTTTTTCGTTCTGTAATTCTCTCCTTGGTAAAATAATTGGGTTTTTTTCTTTCTTTGTACTTCCTCTAGGTAAGAGTTTAGATATATTTTTTTCATATGCAATGAATGTTAAAATACCTTCTAAGCTCAACCAGACCACCAAAAATGCACATCTTTATTATCATATTAAGTCCTACTGTAATGTAATTACATACTTGTCGAGTATGTTCTGAACTAGTCATAAATGGGACTGTGACTGTGTGAAGTACCCCGTGGCTGTCTCAGACATGCCTGAGATGTCACAGGAAATTATACAGGTGCCTTTCAAAGGGTGCACTACAGACACAGAGGAGTAAAGGGTTCAGCATATGGGAACGAATTGTAACCTAGCTCATAAATACTAATTCTGCTAGAAAAATGTAAAAAGAGCTTAGCTGATGTAATCACAGTAAATTTGCAGTGTTTCAGCCATTAATGATTCCAGCCTCTTGCAGGGAATATGTCGCTCTGTGTGGATTTAGCTGGTTCCACGTGCACATGTTCACTGTTAAATTGCAGTAAAAACTGAGTTAATGACTCTGGCACTTAAAACAGAGAAAAGCACAGGGGCTGTGAGTGCTTTCTCAGCTGCAGACAGCAGTGATATTTTTGTGGATAGTTGATGCCCTAGCACCATTTGAATTTCAGCTGACAAGGTAACTGTCACATTAACTCCTCAGACTAAGAACCTCAGTGAATATTCATGTACTGTAGTGGGCTCCTCTATTCAATTTCTATTTCTAATTAATATAAAGACATTTGATTAGCTTATAAACAGCTGAAGTAACACCTTTATGGTTTTTCAGTGCCAGGTATTTCTCGTGTAAATGTCTCAGTGTTTCTTATTTGTCTTTTGTAATGCTGTTACTCTACAGTCAGGCTCAGAACAAGTAACTCGTTCTCTTTCTTGCCACCTGCCCTTCTTCTCTTCATAGCAATTTTATGTCAGGAGGTACCAGACATCATTCCTCCATTTTTATATAAGCACAGATACTAGTGAAATTCCTTGGACTAGATAAAAATTGCCTTATCCCAAATATGTTGGCAGAAAGAAATTCTAGAGTAGCTTTCCCATAGGAACTGGGAGGGGAATTAATTTTAAAATGGAGCCTGATCAAATAACAGAAAAAAAGTTGGAGTGATTTCAGGGTCCTTGAGGCACAGGACTAATGAGCAAGGCATTCTTGTCCCCTATCTGCTGAAGAAAGCCTCCAGCATTTGCCGATGCAAAGTGGATATTATGTAGTGTGCATCACAGACTTTTTAGTTGAAAATATATCACCGCTTTTCGCTCGGCCAAAGTTGCCCTCTTGAAAAGAAAAATGGCTTGGATCTGTAGCTTTCTCTGCAGATGGGTGGATAATGATCTCTGACCATTGTGTGTAGGTTTTTCCCATAAATTGTTTCTGAGTGTGTCGGCTAATCTCTTTTTTGAATGTTCCCATTGATTTATTTTCATCAGTGATCTTTTGGCAGCTGTTCAGTTCTAAATTGCTTTTACCATTAGGGAGCTTTGACTTGCACCTAATCTGGCAGCAGCCATTTTGATTAGATTTGATAGAAGTTTTAGCGCAGCTTGCTTTACTAAAAACTGCATCCTGCTCTTTTCTCCGTGGCTTTCTTAAAAGTGTGTGTGGAGGAGAGCCAGGAGGATCTGCTGTTGATGATAGATGATCTGAAAGTTCAATCAGTGTCCTGCACAGAGAGTGCTTACAAGGTTATGACGCTGCGTGTTTCTGTGCCGTGAGCAGTCAGTCTTCTCAGGGGCCTGTTCCTGGATTTATTGTGGCCGAGACTTCATCTGAGTGGCAGGGTTGGTGAAATTCATGTGTTCTACCCAAGGATTGGTCACGCTGTGCCCTAAGTTTGCAAGGTCTAGCATATGAGGAAAAAATGCAGCTATTTTTTCCTTCTGCTGAACCTTGGTAGAAAGAGCTCTAAAACGGGCTATTAGAAGAATAGAAGCTTCAAAAGTTCAGTTTATTTATGAGCATGGGAAAGCCTGTTGGTTTTGAACTGTGCTGATAGGTTGGTTGCTAGGTCTTCCCTCTTGCTGCAAGCCTTCTCTGTTCTCTTCAAATACAAGTCATAATGTGATAACCTTTATTAATGGACTATTGTATGTTGAGATTAGTGCTTAAATAATACAGTGACCTCTTTTTGCTGGCAGTATGGAAGGTCATTGGAAGTCTGTTGCAATACAAGGATTAATTCACCGGTCTGCAGCTTAGTTGTTCCTTTTTTAGTTTAAATAATTGTGGGCAAAATGTTGAACATGGGATTTTTTTATCCTGTGAATTATTTACTAACTCCTTGTACCCCGGTTCCCCAGTAAGAGGTTCTTTGGGACTGGAAGATGGTTGATTAAAAAAAAAAAAGAACCAAAGAGAAAAACAGAGAACCAACCCAAGAAACCTTACACACATTGTAATAAATTAACCACCACTGCTTTGAACACACATTTGAAAAGCTGAAGTATTGATACATTGGAAGTCCTGGTAGATTAATGACACGGGTGACTTTATAAGTTTACTGTTTGGTGGTGACTGGTGTAAGAAGCATGAGCTTGATTAATGTGTCTGTCAGGACTAGCTAAAGGGGCCTGTTCTTGATAAGCAGAACCAAAGAAGCTGATAATTACTGAAAATACTGTTGCAGGAAGATTTACCTGATCCTGATTGACTAATTCAGTAATTGAAATTAGCGTTAAAGTGTAAGCTATGCTGTGACAAAACAACAGGGTGTTTGTGTGTGCAAGTGTGTACCTAATGTGAAAAGAAACACTTTAATTTGCACATTTCAAAATATATTTGGTGTAAAGTGCAGTCCTCTAGGCAGAGGCCATAGGGTTTCTGTCCCTCCATCCTGACTAGTTTCACTGCATTAGAAACTTCTCCTCAACACCTACTTCAGCAGCGTGGCCTGAGAGAGAGATTGTTCTGTGGATTTCTGTTTCTCCTTCCCTCCTCCCTTCCCCTGGCCAATGAAATACCCTTTATAGTAATGGATGTGTGAAAATTTAACTAATCTTTTCCTAAAGGAGAGTTTGTTTAACATATTTGGAAAACCTGTGGTGGTCTTGAGTTTGAGCTGCACAATTCCAAAGAATAAAAGCAATGGAAACATAAGGGTGAGAAAGGGAAACTTGAAAACAAAGCATTTTAAGGCTGGAGAGTACATTTCAGAATAAGAACTCGCAGATACTTCCTCTGAACTCCACAACATATAAGTCAGATAGGAATCTTAGTTCTCTGGTTCATAATAGGTGCTAGCTCCCTTAAGCTTTCCTTGCTTTTAGCAGGCTTCCTGTTTCTTTTAAATACTCTGCACTTGATTGAGGAACCAGAAACAATTGTCAGTAACTATTCTAAATCTGTATATGGGCCAGTTTGTTTACAGTCTATTTAATGCCTGTGGATTGTTCTCTTCTTTCTTCACCTGGAGTCCCCTGACTCTCTCTGCTCCTGTGTTTTTTAAACACTCCTAGAGCACAGCAAGGAACACCTTCAAACCAGCAAAGTAAGGGTGGTGTGTCCATCCTGGGGGTAGTGGGGAAGAAAAACAGTATGGGGGGGGGGGGGGGGGGGGGAGAGGGAGGGAGGGGGGCGGGGGGGGGGAGAGGGGTACCAGACG
>WTSP01001864.1:0-49692 GCA_025331215.1 Actenoides lindsayi | reverse complement strand
ACCATCCCTGGAGGTGTTTAAAGAACGAATAGATGTGGCGCTTGAGGATATGGTGTAGTGGTTAGAGAAATGCTAGGGCAAAGGTTGGACTTGATGACCCTGGAGGTCCTTTCCAACCATAATGATTCTATGATTCTGTGATCATTGCAATACAAATAATAAAATTCAGTATGGACTCAGGACACAGAAGGAAACTTACTACAAAAGACCATGATAAGGGGAAAAGAGATAAATGCAAAAAACCCCCTCACCTCCTAAGCTTCTAATCGCAAACAAAAAGGAAAATATTGTTTCAAATTTCTATAAAACCAAAAAGATCTTTCTGTCCACAGCTTTCTAGTGCTGCCTTTCCATTCTGGCAGTACTAGCAGAAAATACAGCAAACTGGAAGCAGGGAGGAAGCCAGGTTTATTTCCAAATCCAATTAGCCCTGCTTTCAACTGAGAACTCTCAACACATCTATCTCTGTGATTTTTCATTATGAAAACTTAGCACATGCTTAGTCACTGAGCTGACTATATCAGCAGCAGTTGCTTAATCTTGTTAACAACCATTCTGAAAAGTGGCAGTGGTCATATCAAAGGAGGGAGAGTTAAATGAACTTTTGGTTTAGTAGCAATACACAGCTTTTTAGGTTACTAAAGTTTTGGATTTATGCCACAAGAAATCCCATGCTCCGATATCAAAGCTTCCTGCTGCCAATGAAGTATCTCCAACTGGGAATCCTTGATGCATGTCACCAAGACTAAGGTATTCAGGTCAGTAGCTACTTCAATAACCTGCTTTGGGGTACATGAAACTGTCTGTGTTAGTTTTAACCTCATTCACTTACGTTTTAGAGGGAGTATTTTAAAATCCATTTGCCACATCTTCAGAACTGTTCCTAACAGTAGAAATATTTGTAGAATAATTACAACAAATTACCACTCTCCAGAAGTATTTCAGTTGCAGAGTTACAAATAAAGTAGATATAATATAATAATTTATGTCATTATTATATTATAATAGATTATATATTAATTCATTTAACAATTAATTGTGTCATTACTAGTATAACTTTTAATAATAGAACAATTGTATGCTATCATACTACTATATATTATAGTATAATATAAAATATGTTAAGAGAAACTGCAATATCTAATGAAATATTATAGATCTTGAGAATTAAATTACTCTCTATATATAGGTTCCTATTTTCCAGTATTGTCTTTGCCAATTCATATCAATTAAAAAAACAGACAATGTGGTGACTGTGCAGAAAACTATAAGTAATAGCAATTATTTAATACATCTATCTTGCGTCTCCTTTTATGCCCTTAATTATTTACACAGTGTCTTTTGACAGGACACCAGGAAATACCTTAGACCTTGCATTTCCCTTTCAAGAACTTATCTCCGAGTACTCTCCTTCACAAAACACAAATTTAGTTACCTTTTCTGTACAAATAAAGCTTATGTCTCACTCTCCATTCTTGCTGTTCTATCCAAATTATAAATTTTCTACTTCTCTCTGACTTCTCTGGATCATTGACTGTTGAAAATGCTACTGCAAGGACTATTTTCCTGTCTCAGCCCTTTAATCTGAAAGTCCTACCTTTTAGATTCTCACCTGGCTCCTTCTTTTCTCACCAAGCCAGAAGCTACTTGCCATCATTTTCAAAGGCCTTCAAGGACCCTCCGTGCTTTACCTATTCCTGCTCATTCAGCATTCAGACTCCAGTTCCCATCTCACATCAGTCTGGGATTTTGGCCATCAGTATACATTTTCAAATACCTACATTTGTTCTTCTTCTAGGCTGCACCATATACTAGTAAGGAAGTCTTCAAAATACCTGCAAAACTACATTGTAAACTGCCATTCACAGTCTGTTCTGATGGGATGCTTGCCAAGCAGAAGACCAGTACTGTGCTGCCGTTCCACCATTCAGGCGGACTGAAAAATGGCTCAATGGCAGGGCCTAAAGGGTGGTGATGAATGACAAGAAGTCTGGGTGGAGGCTAGTAACTAGTACCCCAGGGATCGGTACTGGGTTCATTTCTCTTCAACATCTTCATTAATGATCTGTACAGTGGGGCAAAAAGTACCCTCAGCAAGTTTACAGATGACACCAAACTGGTAGGAGTGCCTGATATGCCAGAGGCTTGTTGTGTCATTCAAAGGGACCTTGACAGGCTGGAGATCTGGGCTGATGGGTACTTTCATAAAGTGCAATAAGGGGAAGTGCAAATTCCTGCTCCTGGGGAGGAACAAATTCAGGCATGAGTCCATGCTGGGGGTCGCCTGGTCAGAAAGGAGCTTTGCAGGAAAGGAGCTGGGAGTTCTGGCAGATACCAAGCTGAACATGAGCCAGCAACATGATTGTTTGCAAAAAAGGTTAATGGTATCCTGAGCTGCATTAGGAGTGTTGCTGGCAGGTCGAGAGAGGTGATCCCTCCCCTCTACTCAGCACTGGCAAGGCCATACTGGAGTACTGCACCTAGGTCTGAACACATCAACACATAAAAGTCATGGAAAGAGTCCAGCAAAAGCCCACTAAGATGAATAAGAGACTATAGCACCTCACATATGAGGAAAGGCTGAGGTAGCTGGAATTCATCAACCTGGAGAAGGTTCAGGGGAATCTCATCCATGTGGGTAAATACCTAAAGGGAAGGTGCAGGGAAGGGAGGAGATGTGAGGCCTGTTGCCACAGATCTGTGACTGCAGTGACAGTGCAGGAAATACAGAGCATGAAAGAGTGACAGAAATTCCTTAAGAATCTCCCTACACACTTGAGGCTGCAACGGCAGCTCCAAACTGCTCTCAAGCTATGTTAGTTTTACTGCTAGTGAATTAGCTGGAGAGCAGAATCAGTGCTCCTGAAAAGCATCTTCCTCTCCTGTCTGGTCAGACATTTTCCTCTGAAGCTATGCAGAGGATGCCAGATCTGTGTCATCACCTGCAAGGGATAACCTGCTAGCTCTGGCTGAACTCTTACTATCCAAGCCCCAGTGTCAGTACCTCAGACCATTTATTACCTTTCCCTTACCATTGCAGACACACCTGCTTCAATTGTAAATTCAGAAAGCTGGAGGTCTGATGCAAATGTCCTGATGTGCTACTTTGCAAAACAATGAATATGCATCACCCAATTTGCATGCACCCATACGTGTAAATTCCTTCAGTCTTTCACTTTTCTTCCCTGTCAAACTCAACACTTTTCTCCACTCCTCTCTTTCTGATTCAACATTGGACATTTCCTACCATCCTTAGTGACCTGGTTCACCATCAACCTTTTGTTCACATCCCCCATCATTTCCTAGTTCTCAGTCCCTTTTTCTCTGTTCCCCATATCTGAGACTCCCAGCTCCCTACATGTATCTCCCCAGCTTGTTTTCTTCCACCATTTTATTGGTGCCTCTATCCCTTTTTTGGTATTTTTGTTTTCCTTCTTGACATCCGTTCTCTTTGAGTAAGGCCTCCTCACCCCCTTCCTGCAATTTCCTTTCACTTGCTGACACTTCTTGGTTTCCACCCCATTTTCTCTGGATACGGTCCCCAGCATGCTCTCATTCACAGTGAGAAAAAGGTATATATGAGGAAACTGGTGGATCAACAACCTTAGATCAAAATCAGTATTGTTTTTAACCATTTTGGATCTGACACAATTGTGTGAACACAGAGAGAAATCCTCAAGTAGTATTTTAATATATAAGGTGTTTATTCCCTAAACACAACCAAACCCCTAGACAGAACACATGAAATACCACTGGTTACACCATTATAATCTCCTGTCTTTACCACTGAGTTAGATGGTCTACATCTGCAGTCATAAGAAGCAGTTTTCAATAACTCACAAGGCTGAACTTTACTTCACTGGATTGGAAAAGTGCATGTTTGCCTCACTGTGTGATTTTTGTTAGGTGGTTTGCTAGGACTGCTGCCTCTGAGCGCTTACGATTTTATTTATTTATTTATTTAAATTATGCAGAAACATAAATTAATCAAAAATTAGGCTCTTCTGAGAGCACAATGTGAGAAAATACATTGCTCAACCCTTGTGAGCTCCAATGTTTGTGTGATTTGAAGACTGTATAAGGCAGAAGATGGATTCTATAGGCAGAAAATCTTTCTTTTATTGTCTGTTTGGAAAACTGTCAAGGTGTAGCCAAGTTTCAAGGCAGTTTTTTGATCATGACAGATAAATCAAGGAGCCCACCTTTGTTAGTATGGTCCACTGTAGGCCTAAACATTAGTCTAATGTATCAGTAGTCTAATATATCACTATCAGTGGCTCTGTTTAAACATCCACTTGGATGTTTAAAAAGTTTGCAATAAAAAAAATATAAATCAGGGAAGTAGTTTCAATTTTTATTATTACTATTATTATTATTAAACTTCTGTAATAGAAGTGCTGTAACTTCATGCTAGCCATATATTCAGCAGATGGAATAAATAAGATCAGATAAGTCATGGAGTAATAAAACTCCTTAGAATAACTCTGGAGACTAATTAACTAATGGAATAAGGTGATAATAGGCACTTCACTAAGCATCAAGGACATTACAAAGAAAAGCGTAGGCAAGAGATCTTAAGCTACTGGGGACTGAAACAAACAAAACAAATCCCAAGACAGAGATGCCCAACATGCAGAAAAAAAGGGACCATAACCCTCTGTGGTCAGCAAAGATGAACAGATTAGAAAAAGTAGGTTGTTGGAATAAGACTAGCAGCAGGGTAGAGTGAAGGGGAAAAAATAGAACAGAGCATGGATTAAATGCTGGATTTTGGAACTAACAGCATGAAATACATGAAGTGAAATGGAAGAAGAGAGACATAGCAAGGAGGTGGGATGTAGGTAGAGACAGATTAAGCAGAAGAAGAAAATGGAAGAAGAAAGTGACATAGTAAGGAAAAAACACTGAGATTGAACAAGGGAGATTAGGACTGTAAGCAAGCAGGAAAAAAGGGATAAGTCTAACAGAAGGGCAGGAAGGTTGGCATGAAGCCAAAGTAGAGAAAAAAGAAAGCCTGGATGAGAATCAGGGAGAGGAGGAGCGGCAGAAGCTGGCTGTGCAAGAAAATCAGTATTGGGATAAGACGCATAAGGAAAGGACATGAAGTCAGGCAAATGAATGAGACAATAAGGCAACAGAATAAAGAATGGAACAGAATGGAGGCAAGAGGACAAATAAGGTTACATGTGGGAGGAGCTTGGAACAGAACCTAGGTTCCCCAAGTGTCACCACTACCTTCTTGCAGTCATCATGTTTAACCTATATGGCCTAAGAGTATGCCTTTTATATCCCTGGAATTGTTCAAGTAAAGAAGGACAATCTAATACTGTTTTCAGATATCTAAGCAAATAACAAAGGTTACATCAAAGGTTTTCTACAGCTAAAGTGAAGATTTCAGCTGTCTTTACTTCAATACTGATAACCTACATTTTTATTTTTCAATCCCTCAGGAAATTAAACAGAGAAAAAAAAATAAAATAAGCCGGGGGAAAAAAATACTGTTTGCTCTTGTGATTAAAGTTGCTTATAAATTATGTTCCTACAAGTAATATATTAATACTACAGAGAGGATCATAAATCTGTCACTTCTCAAGGTTTGTGTCCAAGCATTCTTATTAGACTTGTTTTTCATATATGCCTTTCATACAGGAGAGAAAGTGACTATAGCTGGGATTCCAACGAAAATTAAATTTATTTGATCACTGAGATTCTCCAATAACCAAATAAGTATATAGCGTAGTCTATGCACATTTCAGCTTTAAAAACATACATGTAAACACTGAGAATTTTATAGTAATTTTGTACATTGAGGTTATCCTCAGCCTGTATATGAAGCTGAAACCTGTAAATCTATTTTCTTATCATTTGGTATTGTATGCATCTAGCTTTTCCTGCCTTAGTGTTCAGTACCCATCATTAGCATTTGAATCACTTATAGAAACCTTCTGAATATATTGAGTGTGAAAGAAAGATATCACAAGCAGAAATCCCAGAGTGGTCTCTCTGCTTGAGGAAAGTGAGTGTAATTTGATCTGAAGGGAAATGCTGCTCTTCTACCTGAGTACAATCACACATGCCAAAGATGAATAAAAAGACTAAAGAAAAGCAAGAGAGATATGTCTCGATAAAACATTCTCTAGAGGATTTTCTGACCATAAATGAAAGATTCCAACTGCTTGACAGGGAAAATATGTATTCACTGAGTGTCTAGACTATATTCTTTTTGAAATATTGAACAAGCTTTAGGCTCTTCTCACTGAAAACATTTGTGGAATGCAGAAGTCCAGAAACTGCATTCAAAGGAACTGCTACAGTAATGATCAAACTTGAATTAGATTAAATATAATTTTCTACAATGAGTCCAGATATCCCATCTACATTGAAGAATGACAGATGTGGACTTTTTTCTATTTCACGGTCTCACTTAAAGAAAAGAAAATGAAAGTACAGTTCATGGTTGAGTCAAATGACTAATGCATTTTGGTAACAAGGAGGAAATTAGATCACACAGTAAGGTGTGTTCTCTCAGACTTGAGCAAGAAGCATGGAGTCCCTTCTATGATCTGAAAGAAATCTGTGTTTGGATGAACTACGGGGGGGGGTGGGGTGGGTGTGTGATTCAGTCTGAATAAACAAGCCAGCAAAATGTATGTTACAGCATAATATACTTACAGACTGAAATTTCACAAATACATTTTGAAAATTACACAGGTTGTATATAACATGCTAAGAAACATGAGGTAGGCATCTGAGCTCTATAAACAATATTTATTTATTTGGGATATTTCCAATTTATTAATGGGAAGAAATGCTTGCTAGCGAAGGAGAGATACAGTCAGCAGTTCAACAATTCTTTTCTTTTTTTTTTTTTTGACATTATGAAACTGTTAAACCTCAAAGCCAGAGGCTAAATCTGTCTCGCTAAGAGTGCAATGAAGCAAGCTTAAGTATCCCTTATAATCCACACTGCTTAACTGTTAGCTCTGTCCCTGACTCTGCTTTGGACCACTCCAACCAGATCTCTACAAACAAGCCTAATCTCCTATATAGGAAACTAGCTCTAAACAATATGAACCCGAGCCAGACCTTGCTTGACTTAATCCCCAGCCTTCTTTATTTGGCAATTTAACAGTTTAGACATAGGCAGCATCCTCCAAGGATGAAATTTTGGGAGAAGTAGTGTTTAAGCTACTGGGGAGTCAGCTCTGACCTGCATGCCTCTGATAGCTGGTTTGAAAGGTGACATTTCTGTGATAAACAACAAAGAAACAGCTTGTGTCTGGGAACTCTGCCAAAGTACCCAAGGCAAATGTCAGAGCTGCAGCCTATTCCCACCATGGGGAGGGCAAGTGTGTGCTCTCCTGATCACAGCAGCCTGGAAGATGTCCAGCAGGGACAGCACTACCAGTGCCAGATTACTAGCTGTTCACAAAGTGATTGCTGCGCTAAATTCAAATTAGGAGGCCAGCCTGAGAAATACAAGTCACCCTTCCACAGCTGGTACTGGAACCAGCATGGGCAGTGTGGTACCCAAGTGATGATGTGTGCCTCACTCTGGTGTGCACAGGCAGCAGCCATGTATTTACCAGCGCTCCCCATGCCACACGTGAATGGGACAAAGGAGTTCAAACTGCCATCAATAACAATATTAAGAATGTACATGTCCCAAAGGCGCTGTTAAATTTATACAGGCAACCCTGGCATATTCTAACTTCTTGAGGCTAGTTTTGCTGCCCTTATAATCTTATTTTGAAGAGGTTTTTGCATGTGACTGATGCAGATTTGCATGTATTTCAAAGAGGTTTCACCATTTTATTAAGGTAAAATTATTAAGTTAAGCAAGTCTGACCTTAATACCTCAAGAATATCAAATTTTGGTATAGTATTAGAATCTCAAAATGCATTGAAAATAAAAATTTTAGTCATGATAGTTACATGGGAGGAAATGACAGCAGTTTTGGAAAATCAGAATAACCTTGCTTAAAATTATGCCTATTTGTTAATGCTATTACCGTTATTTCTTAATGTTTGCAGTTGGTTGTATTTCAGTTAATAGTCTGTTGTTCCACTGGTAACTTAATCTGTTCCTGCAAAGCAGATCCTTATCTGATAAACAGAGAGACTGTCCTTCAGGAATTAGCCTCAGATGCCTTATTCTGTACTCAGTAGCCACATCCTCTACATAACCCTCAAACTCACTAGTAATATCCTGTACTCCTATGCAAGAAAGATGTTCTGCTCTGGATCTACACACTCTGACACTAATAGGACAATTAATTTATCATTCACCCATGGTCTTTTTCAATATCAGCAGTAATACTGTGCTAGCAAATTTTAGATGGTAAATTAATCCATGAGACTGCTTTTCTTTACAAATATATGTAAAGAAAGGTAGAGATTTTTTTTTTTTTTTTTTTTAACACTGGATCATACATACCAGCATTTAAAAGTTGTAGTTATTCCTCGCTTGGAAAAAATGCATCAAGCTCCTGCTATGCTTTGCTTTTGCTATGATTGGTATTGTTGTAAATATTTAACTCTATTTTATCTGCAGGATTCAGTCTGTGCAGGTTTATGCTAAGGCACTGACCCCTTCATGATGGCTGGGGGGACCCAGCACATCCCACGGGCAAGTGGCCCATTTTTCCTGCACTTTGGTCTGTATTGCTCCTGTAAAATTTTAAAATGTTCAAGTCAGACCTCTAACATAAATGCAAGTCGTCCATGACACCTACAAACAGGGAGAGTCAGACCGCTAAGTAATGATTCATACCGCCTATTTTAGCGGCATCTCCTAGATTTGTCTGAATTGCACTCCAGTGGTGATTCTTCATGTCAGACAAGACAAAGTTTTGACTTTGTACTTAAGCTGTAGTTGGCTAGATTTTGTTGAGAAAAATCATGTCCTAAATAAAGCTGGTTTTGCCATTATTGAGTTATCATTACGAGGCAGGTTTTGATTATAAGGTGGGAGCGTGATGTCTTTCATATGCTTAACTCACTCAGGATAATGGATCTTTGCTCCAATATTTCCTCATGTAATTTATTGTGGAAGATGGAGCAACAAAGTTTCTGTAATTCACTTACATTGTGTATTAATCTACAACTTGAGATTTGAAACAAGCTTCTTGCAGTGTCTTTATTCTTTACAAGTTTCTCCCCTATACATACAAATGCAATTTTTTTCACTATAAATTTAAAACTTCAGTGGATTCTTCTTTCTTCCTATTCTGTTTTTTTCCTTTTTCAGGTAAATTAGTACCATCTTTATTATCTTCATGGTCTTACAAATGGACAGAGATGGGGTTTATTTTCATTTGTATACTTCGGTGTAGTTTTTTAATTTTTTTGTATAGTTCGTGTATTTGCAAACATAAAACTGTATATGTATAGAGCTCAGGTCCTTCAACTGAGTCTGGATATCACTCTAAAACAATGTAACAGTTTCTTCATATGAATGTCACTACTCTTTTTTTATATATATAAGATAATATGCAGAATATAAGTATGTAAGGTATATAACATAAAATAGTTCAAAAACTAAATGTGTAATTTGTATAAATAATCCAACTGCATTTTAGTAAGGTAAGGAACTTCTCCAGATGAAAAATATATTCAAATTACCAAGAATTTTGTAGGCATTTTATAAAAGGGAAAATCTACAAGTCCTTACGATTCATAGAATATGATATTAATTATATAGTGGATGGGGTTCAGCTGCAGGTGTGGCAGAGGCAGTGTTAATAAACTACTAAACAACAGTGGTTTAGAATGGGTTTTCTGAAACTTATTAGTCAAGCTACAAGACAAGAAAAGGTTATTTTTTTCTGATCAAATACATTCCTGCAAGGAAAGAAATCCTCTCAAGAATTGAAAAGAACATCACACTAAAACCAAATGGATTTTTTTTTTTTTTACAGTCTTCTAGTAGAACATACACATATATCACTGTAGCGAGTCTTTCAAGTGAGACTTTTCAAATAAAAATGCCACAAATTTTTGTTACAAGATGGTGAAACTGTAAGGGATGGAGTCCAGAACTTGTATTAATTACTTTCTCAGGGAACATTAATATTTTTGGCTAAAAAATAACCTTTCTATCATAAATATATTTTAATTTAAAACAGACAATCCAAATAATGTCTTGACTAAGATTATTCCCATTCTGCCATACTACTTTTTCCCAAAATAGTAACAATGCTCATATTTGTCTATATTTAATCAAAATGTAATTATAAATATGATATGCAAATGGATTCATACTAAGGTTAAAAGATGTTTCAAAATTATCATCATAAGAAAGAAAATTTTAAAAATACCCCATGGCTTAGCTACTGGATGAAATATTTTCCCTCATATCTAATAAATCTCTCTTATAAAGGAATTTAAATTATTTACTTTTTTCTTAGAAACAGAATCCATATGAAAGACATATTTATCTCCTAAATTAGGATGGCAAATTATCTGTAATGATAATAAGGTATCTTCAAGTTGTGTTATTCATTAACAATACAAAGGGAAGTTGTGTGTTCTGTATTTTGTTAATTTTTGTGAAGAAGAGTGCAACATTAATTCATTTCTTTTCTCTATATGTACCCATAGTGCTTCTACGGTCAACGGCACAACTTGTCCCTGGCTTCTCACTGAAAACTCCTGGAATAGTAAGAATCACCATCATTGTCATCCCAGACACAAAGGGAGACACAGCTCAACAAAAGAGCCATCAGAAAAGATCATCTCACAAAACAGCAATCAGCTCTTAGAACACTTCAAAAGGGAAGGCATTTTTAACATTAGTCACTTTCCATTGCAAACTTTACATGTAGAGGTCTGTTTCAAAGAGAAAAATACCTAACAGCAGGACAAAAAAGGTAGTTCAAGTCATCCAACGTTAGTGTTGCAAACGTATACACATTACACATAAATAACTAAAGAAAAGTACTTCCTGTCCTTTCAAGTCAGTCCTTTCAAGGCCTTTTCAATACAACTAGTGTTTTAGCTTCACAGGAGAAGAGACTTACAGTCATTGTATAACTACCTTAATGCAGTACAAAGACCAAACTTGCAAGCCATTCTGAAATGTAAAAAAATAGCGCCTCCAGCTCTATTACACCACTGCAATCACCTTACTTCTAAATAAGAGTTTTCTTGCCCTACTGAAGTCGGAACAGAGGTAAGTTGAGTATGTGCTTGCCTGCACAGTACTACATGAGGATCCAGAGGGGTCAGTGAGGGCAGCAGAACTACAAAACATCACAGGACAAGATGGGATGAGAAAAAACTATAGTACATACAAAATGTCACATCCGTATATTTTTGCAGACCAATTTTCTCTATAAATTTAATCTTCCAGAAATTACTGAGGGTAAACTTCAGGCAATACATATATAAACCAATGACTTAATCCATTATGAAAATATGTTGAGCTTTCATACCCTGTAAAGGAACAGACACAGGATATCTCAATAGGAGAAATCTAATAGAAATAGCAGAACTAACTAGTCTCAAACATTTTTTTAATTTTACTTTCACTACATTTTTTGCTATCTTCTTGCTATGAAGCAAGAAGATTTATTTATTTATTTATATAATTATTTCTTTTCTGAAGTCTGAAAAGAGGTTGGAAGCCATCTAGTCAATGAAAATGAAAACACATGCAATAAGCAACAGGCCATGAATAACGTAAGTACTGAATGGTATCCTTACATGGTTTTACACACCTAAAAATGTGTCATGTATGTAGCAGTCTTCTAAAAAACAGTCTGACAGGTGAATTAGAATACATATATGCATAAGTACTTGAATTACATCTGTCTACCTACATAAATGTCTTTTTTTGGTTTTCATTAGATATTTTTGCATACTTAGAATTTACTACTCAAAAAAACCCAAACCCTAAACAAACAAAAACCAAAACAGGAAAAAAATCCCACAAAAAAAAACCAAACAAAAACCCAAAAAAAACCAGTCTTGACTTCATATTTGGATCACTAACGGTGTAGTAAAAATCAGCTCCATCCCAATGTGTGCAGCTCAGCACTTTCATCTTGTATTTCACAGGATTACTCACGTGAGTATCAAAAAGCAATTGAGATGCCAGAAACACACATGAACAAAAATCCTAGTTCTCCTCAATCATTGACTAGAGATTCAGATAAATAAATGGGACTGTCTACACTAAGACCAGAAAACAAATTAAGATTATTTGACTATGGAGTTCATACTCCAGCAGAAGTCCATGAAGATTTTTATTATAAAAAGAAAAAGAAAATAAAGAAAAACAGAGTTCTGTTTAGTATCAACAACTTTCTGCCATTCTGAGTCACGTTCAAATGCATGGTTGATGGCGATAGAAACAGTCATTACAAAAGTATCAAATAAACAGGAGAATATCTTGACAGCTACAATTCATAGCATTTTCTGACTAACTCAGTACACCTACGTTCACAGTGTCAGGAACGATATCCCTGACATCACCAGGAATCTGAAAAGAAGAAAGCAATTTGTATTCAGAGCAACACTGGGAAGCTCACTCTTGTGTCCATGTTAGAGCAGGTCCAAGCCCTCCTGGTGGAAGGGCCAAGTTTTCCAGGAGCTGCAGCAGAGACCTGACAGGAGAGCAAGCAGGTACATGGGAGGCTGAGCGAGGATGCATCATAGAGGTTTCTGGAAGGTACCTGTCGGTAAGTGGTGATTTGTGACCCATGAGGTGGGTTAGTGGGAGCTCTACTGAAGTGATCAGACTACAACAAAGGCTCACTGAGCATGTCTGGGGAGAGTGAGAATGAAGGAAAAGTGAAAAGGTAGGATATTAAGAGACACAAACCATGTTTAGGTACGGCTTCCAAACCCCAAACCCCAGGCACCCTTTCACAGTTCAGTGCCTGGAAAACTTTGAATGCAACTGCTGTGTTAAGTGAATGCTGGATATTCATACACAGAAAAAAAAGTTAGCTAAAAATAAGAGTGTGACACCAGAATATAAGAAAACAACACAAAAGTGCTTATTTTGGCTCCCTTTCAAATGTCGGTGCAAACAATTTTTGCTGGAGACAAACTGCTGTTGACAGTAGATTTATTTCAATGAGCTGTATTGGGTTGATAGCTTCACAATGCTTGTTCTCAAATCATCTCAGTTGTTTAAGATGTCACCTAAAATACCGGAATGTATAAACTTTTCACATCCAAACCAGAATAATCTCCATGACTTGAAAGCATTTGCTGTTGCTACAGAAGAATATCGCAAAGAAAAGAGAAGCAGGTGAAAAAATCATGCTTTACCTGTCCATACTTTGCAGCTAAATGTAAGGGTGTCCAGTACTGATTATCCACTACATTGAGATCAGCACCATGATCCAGTATCAGAGATGCAACATTCTTATATCCATTAGCACAGGCCACATGAAGCTGCAATATAAAAGGATATCAATAGTTTAAACAACTCAGAAATACCCGTGACGTGCTATTGCGTATCTTGGCTGCCCCACAGACCTAACTGCCTAAATCACGAGAACAACAAACACAAAATATACTTGCAATGACAACCGACTCGAAAACCACTGCAGAATCTTTTCTAGCATTTATAACAAAACTCACTAAAAATATCTGTATTGAGAAGTACTTAAAAAATCTAGTCTCACTAGATACTCTTTGTGCAATTTCAAGCAACCATTCTTTCAAACACAGTCACAAACTTCATGCACCCCAGTAGATTCATACATTTCAACAGAGCTTGACCTATACCTACCTTTCTTTTGGGGCAGTTCAAATATCCTAGATGAAAGCTGACACTACTTTACTCCCAAATTAATTCATTAACACATAATCAAACCAGGCTGATTGAGTTTGCAGGGTAAAATCAGTCACAACAAACACTTTCTCAAATTTCAACCACAGCAATTTTATTTCTTTAACTTGCATTGCTTCCCTAGATACTTATTTCAACTGATATTTGTTTTAATGCTTTTAGTTGATTTTCTGTATCAGTAGCCTTCATTTCAGAGTCAAAGTGGAACAGAGAAAGAGTTAAAAATGCAGTGACAGAATGACAAACTCAGGTCAGCAGGAACCTCAGGAAGTCAAGTAGTGCAACTTGCTGCTAAAGCATGGACAGCTTCAAAGGTAGCTGTGTGACTTGTCATTCTGAGTAGCAAATACACCATGAGTGATAAGTTACTGAAAACTATAATGGCAAGAAGGGGAAAGGAAAGTCAAAAATATATTTGTTAATGGCTGTTAACTTCTTCAATACATTACTATTTAAAGGTCTGCGCTTGTCAATTATATAAGCAATCAATTGTATTATAAATAGCATTCACAGAATGAGATTAGAAAAAACCCAACAAATTTATTTATTTTTTGTAATTAATACAAATAGCAAGTAAGTAAAATAAATATAAAAGCAACAGAATACCAAATAGGATTTGTGAAGAGAGAAAGAGAGAAAATAATCATAGAGAAAGACATAGTAGGGCAATACAAAGTAGTTATTCTGGAAATATTCAAGTAAAATGCAATAAAGGGTCCTACATCATGAAAAAATTAGATATTTGCAGGGCTTGGTGGAAATTATTTCTTCTGTATGGTGAATAACTCTGTTGAGGCATATACCTCACATGACGAGATTGACCCAGGTTACAGTGTAATGGTCTTTATTTTCTCAGGGATCTCTGCTATGATTTCAAACATTTCCTCCACTTCTGGGAGCAAAGGTGACAAAACTCGCGTTTGGAAATTGGCAAAATATAATTGCTCTTGCCCAGTCAGAAGGGGTCAATTCTCATGATGGTCAGTAAGCAGGG
This sequence comes from Actenoides lindsayi, assembly GCA_025331215.1. Taxonomy (NCBI): domain Eukaryota; kingdom Metazoa; phylum Chordata; class Aves; order Coraciiformes; family Alcedinidae; genus Actenoides; species Actenoides lindsayi. The sequence continues at coordinate 34,891 of WTSP01001864.1, read as the reverse complement.
TTCAGGAAGATTGCAGAAATAGAGAACTGAGATTATAGGTGGTAACCTGTATCCCCAAGCCATGTAGCCCCACTATGTGATTTTTTTTTTAACTTTGGAGTAGTATTAGTTGAAGAAACTATTCTTCTGAGGATTAAAATGGATGGCTAATAGGTCTTGCAATAAACCTATTACTAGAACTGTGTAGTTCCAAAGTCACTATAAACATAGAAGTCACCAAAAACGGTGTCCAGGATATTATTTGCCATATTTGTTATTTCTGGTTCATCTGCACCTGCAGAGTGTGCAGAAAGTTTTTTCTATGAACATGCCTGATGCAGAGGGATGAAACACATTACAGCTTATCACAAATCTTTCCCTGGAAAGGAAGCAGAATATGCCTGCCCTGCTGGCAGAACACCAGTTCTGTACACTGTAAATACTCTAATTTCAAATGTACAAAATCCTACAAACTTTCCCATAATTTGACATAGCTTCAGCTTTTCTTCTGTTTTAATAGAAGAAATTACATCTACTTCACAAGTATTATTTTAAAGTAGTTTAGAAGCTCACAGGACAAGGGAAATACTATATGACAGAAATCTTTCAAAGAAAAAACTATTACAGGAGAATTTAGCAGAAAAATTAATTTTACCACATGTCATTCTCTGTCTGTATTGCATGTGCACAAATGTACATGCTACGAATCTAGGACAATGTGTATATATATTTATGGCATCAACTTTTTGCCAGATTCATCTGAACTTACACATGGATGTAGATATACTGTATCAAGAAGAAAACAAATCTCATATGCTACTTACAAAGGAGACTTTTGTTGTCTTCTTAGTACAGACAGAAATAGAACAACAAAAAAACCTATTCTCAGAACCCTTTGATACCCATACAGCTATCACAGACTGGCTGACTCCACACCCATGAATAGAGACAGAGCAGTTTAATAAATTCTGGATTTCCCACCAGTTTGTCAGACAAAAGTTTCACATAATAGAAATCCCAGACAAAAGCAGAAAAATATTCATTCTGTAGCTACTTGTTGCAAGACTATGAAAGAAACTAAAAAAATCGAAGTTCAACATAAAAACCATTCATGCAAAAAATGTCCCCTTTGTCAACATCCCAACAAGCAAGCAACAAAAACCATACCATCCACAATATTTTTCTCCTAGTTTTTGCAGTACTGTTAAACACATTTCAGATATGCATTTCAACTATTCCAGCTAATGACAGAATAGGCTTTATATAGTGATAGATTAGGGCATAACTCAGTTTAAGTAAGCAAATTCAGACTAAAGTAGCAATAAGCGAAAAGTACAATACAAACAACATTGCATTTTACTGTGATTTAGCAGCTTAGCTTAAATGTATCAGAAAACTGGAAGTTAAATTAATGATTTTATGAATTAAACTAAAAGTTGCATTGTTTCTTCCCATCCTTCCCCTGATTCCTTTCTGGTTTTAACTACAGTTAACTACCTTGGAGTGGCCACTCCAGAAGTCATAGCTTTCTGTACAGACATACAGTGTCTGGATTCAACAATCCCAAATATGAAGCTGCTCACTTTTTCAGTTATAATTTAAACACTCCATAGGTAATAAAATATGGAATTAAATACTAATGATTCCTCGTACTAATTATCATGTAATGTCATTCAGTATAAATACTGAAATTAGTAATAATCGTAAAAATTTTCAGTAATAAGTGATTTTATAATTGTTTTATTACAGTATTTGCAGAAAAAGATGGAATAATTATAAAAAGTTATTCAGTATCATAATACTGTTGATGTAAATTTATTGATTGTTAATGGTGCTGAAGATTTTATATGCATAATTTTAAAATTGTTTGACAGATGAAGAAGTAGAGATCCTGAAGAGAAAGATGATCAATTAGCCAAAAAAATGTATAATGAGACCCAGTGACTACAAATAACATGCAAATTTGGGAGAAGGAATGCTTATCCACTGACGTAGTGGATGTATCATTACACTGAATCAAGATGGGATAGCTTCATCAAACAGTGTTTTAGGCTGGCCAGAGATAAGCCTAAACCAAGAATCACTGAGTGAAGTTTCAGACCCACTCTTAACACAAAATGACAAGAGTCCGCAAGTATCTGCTGCAAAGATACAGTGCCAATATTTGTTTTGCTATTAAATTTTGTGTTGCATATTCAGTGGCTGAGAAGAAAATTGTCATTAAGACACAAATGTTGCACTAGCTTGTTTTAAGTTCTGTACTATGAAGGGCATTGACATACACTTATTTTCAAAAGGCCAGATGAGAACCAAAAATGTGCACAATCTCATCTTGCTTCTTAGAGAATTGCCTTGCACACATGCTCACCAGTACACAGTTGCAGTACATCCATATTCACATGGTGATGATTACATATATTCCCACTCACCAGGGTAACTCCTTCATCATTCTTTTGATTCACACTTCCTCCACTTGATATGAGCTGTCGGACATCTGTAAGCATTGTCATAGGTCTCTGTATCTTCATTTGGCGCAACGAATTCAACTCTACACCTGGAAAAAAGAAAAGGCTAAAACTTTCTGCTATTTCATTCATCAGTAAAGAACAGATACACTGTTTTGTGTTCTGGATTTGTAAAAGCTTAACATTTAATTAGACTTCAGTGTATATTTGTACTTACTTATATTTACCAACAGGTTCACTTATATCTTTGTTTATCAGTGACTACACGGATGATTTTGTGTCAGTCAGCAGTATCAAATGAACGGGCCTGATCTCCTACTGACTGGCAAGAGCAGTTGTAGGTAAAGCAGTTGTAATATCACTAAGTCCACTGTGACTGTTTTAATAGCTGTGAATGGGAAAAGAATTGAACACTGTGAGGAAGTCACTCAAGTGTTCGAGTGTTATTTAATGAAAATTATTTCTGGCTGCATTTTTTCAGCCCTGTGCATACATCACAGTGCCCAGACCAGTCACTCAAATCTGTTGGCTCAACCACTTGAAACATAGTGAAGTGAAGCAAATTACATTGAAACTCAACACTTTATCTGTCTGGGTTATTTTTAACAAGGATTAGTTCTCCTGCTGAGCCTAGACCATTGCAAGGCCTCATAAACCAAGAGATGTGGTATGGAGGGAAGAACAACTGGGAGGGGATGAAAGGAATGAAGTGTGTGGGATTGCTTGTGTCAGCATTGCTACTGAAAGAAACAGTTGTCCAATTACAGTTTTAAAAGGAAAATAAGCAAGGCAGTCAACAAACAAAAGAAAGTATGGCCTCCAGTTTGAAGAGATTTAAAATTAGAAACAGAGGGTGCAATAAAACTGCTAACTGGTGAAATTAGCAATTGGCTGTGGCTTGATTGGAATATCTAAGCAAAAAACCAGGGCTTGATTCTTCATCTCCTAGCTTCACATGGTCACCCATATCCATATATAGAAAATGTAATTTGAGTATAAAAATCCTTCCTTACTGCCCTGGCCATGACATAACAAAAAAACCCTATGATTAAATGATTTCTTGGTTCTCCTCCACATTTGCCAGAGAGCTGAAAAGTGACAAATAATAAATTAATCTAATTAATATGTATTTAACATTTTATCTTCAAGAACTTTGCTGGTTTTTACATTACTAAAAAAATGAACCATGTTTCAGGATAAAAGCATATTTGAAGTTTCTTGGGTTTAATCCATCCTGGTACTCATATAAATGGATGTACCATATGTAATTCAGCAAAGAATCCCAATCATTTTTCTTCCGCTAACATGCTACTATACACACTGATTTATGTTCTGAGTTTCATTTGCTTGTGGCGCTTCTAAGAGTCTCAGCTTTGAAGTGAAACGTTCAGCATGAGCACTGTCTTATTTTCATATTTTCACACCTGTCACCTAAATGATACTAAATGACACCAAATGTAAAACACAAATCTAAACCTAAGCTGGAGAAAATGAGATGTTTTGCGTATCTAGACTTAACCCTGTGATCTTTCACATAAATGTAATTCAGACAAGCATATGATATTGGTACCTTAAATTAGATAACCACTCAAAAGCAGAATGTGTTAAAATGCTGTTGCCTGACAGTTGCTAGACTGGAACACAATGTTGATTTCATAGGATGTTCTGAATATCTCCTAACAATCAATGTATTCATTTTGTCAGAACTGAAGTTTTTATGCCTTCATCACATTTCACAGTAATGATTTAAAACTACCTGATGATATTTACAGATTACTGATACCACATGGCATCAATTAAATCTTTTTTTTTTTTTTTCTGTTCCTGTCTATTTCCTCCATTTTGCAATTGATAGTTTAACATTCTTGTCCCAGTGACAGAGCTCTGTCAAATGCGTAAGTTTAAATTTCCAAAACACTATGTGGTGTGAAGGTCTATATACACCCAAAATTAGTTATCATCTGCAGCACTGACTTCACTTTTTAAACACATAACATAGACAGATTGAACAGCTGAAATGAAACTTGACTGGTCATGACAAAGCTCTTCCTAATGTTGTTAAGTAAGAAAAAGTTAAAAAATATGTGCATCATTTTGTGTGGAGAGCTTTTTAGCAGAGAATGGACATGTGAGGAATCCAGCCTTTATGACAGAGGTGAATTAGGCCAGTGGGAAAGTGAACCAAGGACTGTGGGAACAAGCTGGGCTGCGGACATCGTCCTTGGGGTATGTGTGAGAACGGCAAGGGAGGAAGCACAAAGAAGCGAAGCAAGAAGATAAAGAAGAAGAAAGTAGAAGATAACCAGGATGAGGGGTGGTGATGGAGGCGATGTAGAATTAGCCAATGACTTATTAGTTTAGGATGTGTGTTGAGCTATCTAACAAATAACAAGTAGACAACTTATCTATGTATAAGGCTAGAAAGTATATAAGCAACACCTGTGTTATAATAAAGTGGCATTCACCTGATCATACTGGTCTGTGTGTGTTTGTCCGTGATGTTCTCCCACAATTTTGTACCTCATGCAGCCATTTTTAACTACTACTGATAGTATTTATATCAATTTTTTCTTCCTCTTGATACCTCCATTAAACAATTAGAATAAGGTTTGTTTTTCAAGGAGAGAGGCAACAGTGGAAGCTAACATACTACCTCTCTTGTGTGTGGATAATACCTCAAATAATCAAAAATGAAAACTAAGTTCACAATCCACAAATTACAAATGCCAGTTTCTGACATTCCTCAGGAAGAAGAAAAAAAAGACTGAACATGAGACACAGTTATTATAGTTATTATGAAGTTGTTTGGTTTATCATGTTTCATGTAACTTACAGTAAATGGGTACAGGTTGAAGGCAGAGTCCACTCAGCCTTTTCTAGCAATTTAGCACTTAATTCTGCTCAGCATGGTCAGAGAATTAACTTATCAGTATATTCTTATACTAACAGTGAACTATTGTTACACCTTGTAAACTGCACATTATAGAACCTCGGTGCACCTTGTTTGAGGCTCCAAAAACCCTGTCTGTTGAAAGATTAAATTTGCTCATGCTGAAGAAGAAATCAAGAGGAGTTCAGCTTCATCAGTTGCTATATGCATTCTATCACAAATACAGTTATACCCATCAGCTCAGAGAAAGTGCATAAACAATGCTACATAGCAAAAAAAGGCAGAGTCTATGTGAAGTTCAAGATAGATTTACTGGCTTCAAACTAATAGTTGCATAAAGGGATGACACACATTTCATTAAACAATTAGCAGTAAACAGCCTGGCAAATAAGCTACCACAGCAACATGGTTTCCCAGACCTCATTTTTTAAATATCCAAAGAAGTTTTGAAAATACTGTAGGAACAACAGAGATTTTCTTCCTCTGCCTTTACAGAAAATAGAATGGAAATATGAAGAAAAAAAAAAAATCTAAATTGCAATCTTAGAATTGCAGAGGTTTGAATTTTAAGAACTTGGGAACTATTAGGCTTCAGAGTGAAAGCCTCTCTGGTGGGGAGCTGAGAAGCAAATTTACCAAGCATGCTCATGTATCATTCTCTGAGGCTCAAAGAAAGAGACCTGGTCAATAACTGCCTTCCCTTAATCAAATTTGTAATTCTGGAGAATCCACTCTTCCTCCCCAGGGAGTGATACTTTTCATGAGTTTTGATGGAACAACAAAATGTTACTCATACAGTAACTCTTGCTGACTGAATCAAAGAATGACCTTCACGTTGCTTTTCAAAGGGGAAATGTGGTTTAGATATTCAGTTGAAATGGGATGACAGCCAGCTGGAATAAATGAAGGAAGAAAAGCAAATTGGCATGTACTATGGGAACGGATTCACATTTTAAAAAAGTGAAAAGTCAAAAAGAAAGGCATAGGATGGACAATACGCTCCAAAATCCCTGTAAAATGAGAACAAGAGCTATACACTCACAAATTCTGCAGGAGATGAGATGGAGAAGGAACAGTTAAAACAATAGTGACCCTGCAGGTCACAGCATTCAGTGATGAGTATCAGTGCTGATGACAGGCAGGAGCATAACCTAAAAGCTACAAAATATATTACTTCTCACTGTTTAGGAAAAACACCTGCCAAGGTCTGTCTCCCCCTCTCTGGTGTGTGGATATAGAACTGACAGCCCCAAGGAATGTAAAAACCTCACACAGAAAAAGGGAAAGTAATGTTCAAAAACTTACAGTGGTAAAGAAATAAACGGCAAACAGAGCTGAGAATTGCTGTAAAAAATATTTCCCTCAGAAATAACCAGTACTAAGAAGTCTTTCCAGCTGCAAGGGGAACACTCAATTCCTGGGACCGGTACAAAGCAAACCACTCAAGCACTCTTTGGGAAACAATACCCATTGCACACACTCAGCAGTCACTCTCTGTAACTTGGGTATCTCATTCTCCAACAGGCTTAGCAGCCTTCAGGAGAGGTCAATATCATCTTGTCTTACAAACACAAATGTACATTAAAAACATGCAAAAGCTTCGAGAATCCAATCTCTCCTCTCCTCTTACTTAATTCATCTTTCACCCTGTCTACATCTGTCCCTCCTGCACAGAGCACACAGCAAGGCTCTTTTCAGACCCCTGTTTGTACTCTTCTGTAATTCTGGGGATGTCAGGGTATAAGAATTTCTATTTTTCTCCTGTGCAGCAAAGTACAGGATAGACAATCAATGAGAAAAAAAAAAAGGAGAAAAAAAGTCATGGTACCATTCTTGAAGTATGCATTTTCATTCATTACAATATTCAGGTGTAGTTGTTACTGTATCCAGCTTTTTTTGCTTGAAGTTTTAGAGTGACTTTTCTGGCTGCTTACTAGATAGCTTTGCAAAGAGCATTATTTTTAGTAAATCACATTGTTCAGTAGCTCTTGTGCATATCGTTTGGCATTGAGTGCATCTTTTCAAAGGTCAGCATATGAATAGATATGTTTCAGCAATACATATTATGTGAGGAGGGAAGCCAGTATTTTCGGTATCTGCAAAAAGAATTTCTATTTGCCAAACTGCTGAGGCCTACAGCTCTAAGTCACTGCAGAAGTACAGACTGTTGGTGGGTTTTACCTCTTTTCCTCTAAAGATATCATTACATATGCTTAGTGAAGTATGTTTAATTTATTTACTTCTAGTCTGAAAACGCTATCAGAAACTAAATTCCTATCTCCTCCTCATGTAGACATCAGTGACAATTCTCCCATTCTAGTGAAACGTGCTTTTATTTTTCCCCTCTCTTTATAATAAGGATGTTGATGACCCTTCCAGCTAAAATTAATTAAATAAAATCTGTCTCTTAGCTTGTATGAGAAAAAAAAAATAATCATTTTTGTAATTTATTTTAACAGACTGGCACAATATCAATGCTTTCATCTGTGGATAAGTCTTGGATGTTTACTATTTTATTTGTAATATTAATACTAGAACACAGAAGTAAAATAAGTAAATTATTGTCTCTGGTTCCTTGTGATAAGTATCATGTCTGAAACGAGCTCTTCACATATGGCATTTCTATACTCATGAATTCTCTGCAAGGCCCTAATATGTTGTGGTTAGATGTTTTTTTGTGAGAGAGCAGGTTTTGGTTTTGTTGAGTGAGCATGGAGCAGGCCACTCAACATGTGGCAGGGAACCAGGAGCTGAGGGTGAACACAGGTCAGGCAGGGCAGTGTCCTTGCTGAGCAGGGCACAGCTCCACAGTATCCAAACAAGAAAACCAAGTGGGTCTGGTGAAGGAAATCATGGAGAACCCACAGGCCTCTGGTGGCCAGAAAAGCCTCTAGCAACAAATCCAAACAAGTCAACCAGGTGAAGAAAGTCAACTCAGTGGTTCAGGGTTGTATCAGCAAGGATCATTGCTCGGTATAGGCATACCTCAAGCAAGGAACAAATGCAAAGACCTGAACCTAAATGTGGCTCCCAAGCCCAAGAATGGGTGAAAGACCATGACAGGGCTTCTCCCAGCTTTGCCTCACGACTTAGTTCCATTCTCAGTCAAGTGCTCCCAGGTTACATGGCTGTACCATATCAGAGCTGGCTTTAAGCAGAGGCAGCCAAGCCCCTTGGAACTAGGGGACAGGTCATGGGGTCTGTGGGTGCACTCCTGGCATGGAATACGGTTTTTTTCCTAACTTGCTAAAGGTTATAGGTCTAGAAATTCTATTAAAAATGGTAATTTATTTCTGATGGTAATAAAAATAGATTACTTGTTGGTAAGTTGAAAGGATAATAAAAGGGCACTCTAGTTTCTGATATTCTTCACGATCTTTTTTCTAACATTTGCAAAGCCTATTAGTCAAGGAAATGCCTGTTTTCCTTCTAGCATCAGTTATAAAGTAGATCATAAACTACTGGCTATAACTTAAAATGTTACTTTGCCAAAAGTCTGCATAGTGAATTTAAAGGTTTTCCGTTTGATAGAAATATATGAGTAACAAAATGTTTCCATATGACGGACTTTTTTCTTTAATTCACTTTTAAACCCCCACACATTTGCATGCTGGAAATACACGAACATTAAGAGAAGTATAAGACTTCAAAGTCAGTTCCTCAAGAGTTAGAAAATATAAAAATTAAGGTAAGTTATTCAATCTTGTATTAGGAAACACAAAGGCCAAAGGAGGACAGATGAGTATTCTCAATTATGACATTTTCAGTATGTCACATTTTCTGTGTTCTTCATTTTAGAAATTGAAGGGACCTCCTGAAACCTCTCATTTTGTCCCCAGTTCTCACTGCCAACACTGTCACCTGACCCCTATCATCAATTAATCAAGTTCTCTGCAGAAAACAGACGGATTCTTTCATGGGTGTGATAAACTTAGGGGTAGGTGGTTCCCAATCAGCAAGAACTGGAGTGAAAAAACTTTGAACCACCCTGAGGCTGTTTGGTTTTGGTTGTCTATTTTTATGTCAACCTACTGCATTAATATTACTAATAAAAAAATTTGTAAACAGAAATTAATATCATGTTCAACAGCATTCTATAATAGAAGAACATATCAGGGGATTCAGTTTTAGCTTCAATTCGTTGATCTTTAGTGTGAACAATCTGTATATGTTGACATTTATTCAGTACTTACTGTAGTATGTTAGCAATAATTCCTTAATGTCTATGAAAACCTTTTCATGGTTTAAAATATGAAAGTCAAGAGCAGTATTTTTCTGAAATTATATTGATCTCTATCAACTGCTTTTCTTCAGTGCACTGAAGAAACAGTGTATGATTCCTCTCCCACCTCCTTCTTGGATTACTAGATCTGTTTAAGGGTTTCTGTAGCACAACCTCAATGTTAGAATATCTTAGTATACATATTCTGAACTCTTTAATTAATAACAATCAAAAATTATGAAAAATACACATAACTGGGATTTTCATTTTGATCTTATTCTAATAAAAACTGACATATTGTTAAGAAATACATGAGCAGATGTATTATCTGGGTGTTGGCAGTTGTGGGGCTTCTTGGATGGATTTTGTAGGAAGAAACCAGTGTCATGTTTGGACCATGGAGGGTTCTAGTCTGCTCCAGCAGACCCATCACAGGACACAGCTGAGTCTGCTACCCAAGTGTGGCACCTCTGTGAAAACATATTTAAAGAAGGGCAGAAAACAGTGGACAGAAAGACAAAGGGGGAATAAAAAGGAGAAACAGATGAGGGAACAGCAAGGTCAGAGAATGAGGGAGTGGAGGTGCTGGTGTTGGAGCAGAGATTCCCTGCAGCTCATGGAGGATCCATGGCAAAGCAGATGGACATTCCCGAGGAAACTGCATTCCTGTGCAAAAACCACACTGGAGTAGAAGAAAATCACGAAGAGAAAGAAGTGGCAGAGAGAAGCCATTATATAATGACTGTACATCTCCCACCCCCTTGAACCACTTGCATGGGTAGAGGAGTCTGGAGTGAAGGGGTGAAGTCAAACCTGGGAAAAGGGGGGGGGAAAGGTGTTGTTTTGTTTGTCTTTCTTATTACCTGAATCTATTCCAGTTTGCAATCTTCCCCAACTCAAGCCTTTTTTGCCTGTGGCAGTAAGTGGTAAGCAATCTCCCTATCTCCACCTCAACCCCCAAGCTTTCTTACCCTATTTTCTCTGTTGTGCTCAGAAGGGGGAATGAGCGAGCAGCTGAGTGGGAGTTTGGCTTTTCACCTAACCACACTAGATATAATGAAAAATGTATCCTCCTATCACATTGTAGATTACTCTATAGTGTCAGTCTTACAGTAAATTTTGCCTTAATCCTTCGCCCACTACTGGGACAGCTTTTCCTGCACATATTATTCCACCCGTGTTGTTAACTGTTGGCTTTAAGGAAGTTCTCCTTATTGTAGTAATTTATGAATTGACTTTTCTCTGGCTAAAGTTAAACACTGCCTTCAGTGCAGGATTCTGTACTAACCCTTAGCTACTATTTTTTTGATTCTACCTACTGCTACAAGGCAGAAAAAGAATTTTTTTTTCCTTCCACGTTGCAACTGAAAAGTAAGGGTTAATCCGTTTCTAAGCAAGAATTCAATAAACCATGGTATATTTTTGTGAAATCTGCACAATATTTTAACTAACTTTAACCTTAAAAAAAAGGATAGAAGTTGCACATGACTTTGGCTCTATATAAAGGTTTCTGAGACACCTCAATATGATCCACTTAAAATTGAGACGACAAACCAGATCCATTATTCACATAACTGGGAATACTAAAAAATATTTTGATTAAGTACATGAAATCTGTACTACCATCAAAGGTCAATAACCTTTAACCAGCTATTTTAAATTCATTTACCCTGCAGGAAGTGAATTAATAAAACCAAAAAGAATACTTTTTAGAAAAGCAATACACTTTTTTTTTTTTTTTTCTTTTTTTCCCTGTATCTGTGTCATAATAGAACCAAGAAAATCCATTGATACCTTCAGGTAAATATGTTATTTCAATACAGTCACTCTTAAAACAAATTCACAACAGATGGTTTTCTTTTTGTAATAATCTACTAGTGCATAAATTCTCACTATACAATAGACAAGAAAGATATTATTCTGCTTTCAGATGTGTAGTATACTTAGACAGCTCTTAAAATGAAAGAAATAAATATCCAGATACTGTTTTCTAAGATCAAATAATTAGATGTTCTTGGAATGCAGTTATCCTACTGAAAGCTGAAGCCTGAGATCATGGAGGACAAAAGGGAATACTTCTTTTTTGGAAATTAATTACACAGTGAATGTGTCAGCTCCTGCCACTTGTCAAATACAGAACCAAGAAATATCTGTCACTCATTTGTATTTTACATCTGAGTCCGCTATGCAACTAAATACCAAGAAAGGAAGTAAATAAAAATGTTGCATTCTTCAAACCATCAAAGATTTAAAACAGCCTAAAGGAAAAGGAAGAAACATAAGGATCATACGCCATAATCAAGACTTTCACTGACACACTTCTATAATCAAACATTCTGCCTCTAAAAAACAAAGAGAACATGCTAGCAGTCATTTAAAGTTTGATATTTCAATATGGTATTAATACAACAAAAGATTTGCCTTAAAACATAAAGCTGGTATTAATCTAAATCAAGGTCATGGAAGGTGCCAGGTGGAGTTTCTCAATAATTCAAATAATCAATCAGGTTCAGAATGAAACAGGAAAAATAATGAAGAATTAAAAAAAAAAAAAAAGAAACCGAACAACCATCTTTTTACACTTCCTAATATTTTCATTTCACTTCTGGAAGGAGACAATTCACAGAATCACAGAATCATTTAGGTTGGAAAAAACCCTTGGGATCATCGTGTACAACCATTAACCCTACTCTACAAGTTCACCCCTAGACCATATACCCCAACACCACATCTACGCAATGCTTAAACACATCCAGGGATGGCGACTCAACCACCTCCCTCTGCAGCCTATTCCAATATCTCACCACTCTTTCCATGAAGAATTTTTTTCCTAATGTCTAGTCTAAACCTATCTTGTTTCATTCTACCTTGAGGCCATTCCCTCTGGTTCTGTCACTAATTACTTGAGAGAAGAGACCAGCATCAGCCTCTCTACAATGTCCTTTCAGGTAGTTGTAGAGAGTGATAAGGTCTCCCCTCAGCCTCTTCTTCCTCAAACTAAACAGACCCAGCTCCTTCAAACGGTCCTCATATGATCTATTCTCCAGTCCCTTGACTAGCTTCGTTGCCCTCCTCTGTACCCACTCCAGCACCTCAGTATCTCTCTTGTACTGAGGTGCCCAAAACTGGACACAGTACTCAAGGTGAGGCCTCACCAGTGCTGCGTACAGGGGGACAATCACCTCCCTACTTCTGCTGCTCACACTGTTTCTAATACAGGTCAGGATGCCATTGGCTTTCTTGGCCACCTGGGCACACTGCTGGCTCACATTCAGCCAGCTGTCAATTAGAACCCCCACGTCCTTTTCTACCAGATATCTTTCCAGCCATACTTCCCCAAATCTGTAGTATTGCATGGGGTTGTTGTGGCCCCAGTGCAGGACCTGGCACTTGGCCTTGTTGAAGCTCATACTGTTAACGTTGGTCCATCAATCTAATCTATCCAAATCTCACTGTAGAGCCTCCCTACCCTTGTGCAGATCAACGCTCCAACCTAACTTGGTGTCATCTGCGAATTTACTGATGATAGACTCTATGTCCTTATCAGGATCATCGATAAAGATGTTAAATAGAAATGGTGCCAACACTGAGCCCTGAGGAACACCACTTGTGGCCTGCTGCCAGCTGGATTTAACTCCACTGACCACCACTCTTTGGGCCCATCTGTCCAGCCAGTGCTTGATCCAGCAGATCGTATGCTCATCCAGGCCATGAGCAGGCAGTTTTTCCATGAGAATTCTATGGGAAACAGTGTCAAATGCTTTTCAAAAGTCTAGGTAGACAATATCCACAGCCTTTCCCTCGTCCAACAGTCAGGTCATCTTGTTATAGAAGGAGATCAGGTTCATCAGGCAGGACCTGCCTTTCAATATAGTCAGGTTCAGAATGAGGAAGGGGTGGAAAGCCCCAGTGTGGGTATGTGTTCAGCTCTCCATCCCTTGAGTCTTGAAATCAATAGTTGTCTTAAATATTTTATTACAGAGCTGAAACAGAAGTAGGTACTGTTTAGCCTAATTACAATGGGAGGTTGCGACCTACATTATGCAGGTAAATAGACTAGATAATTGTCATGATGGGTTTTGGCCCAAAAGTCTATGAAGCTTATATTAGTGGCTAGATGGCCAGTTCTTCTTTTATCTTTTAACTTCTCAATACAATTGTTTGTTTTCTGCTCCAAGCTTAGAAAGATCCTGAGTCTGCAAGAAATAGCAACAAAAAACAATACTAATTTTTCAGGCTATGCAATAATTGTCATATTTGGAGTAACTATAAAAATGCCTTCCTTTATTATGTAAACACAGATGATAGGAGCTGCATAGAAACTCAGGCCCCAGATATGTCTGAGCCATTATCCTCACACCCAAAATAGCCAGGACAAGTGCCTCAAGAAAAATTGTAAGGATCCCTGGAGTGAACAAGCATCAAATAACCTTGCTATATATAGAAATTTTCCTCATAACCCTTACAGTAGAAGCTGGCTCATGTCCTGGCCCACTGAAGTTTATTTGCCTATTCGGTTTTCCTTTTAGTTTGCCTCCTCGGTGTCAGTTTTGTTTTGTTGTCCTGCTATGTTTTTGAGGTTAATGAGTCCTGCAGGCCAGTTATAATAATTCTCAAAAGTCCACATTTTTTCAGAAAAAAACTTTATTCGTTATAAATGCTCTGGCTTTGCATTGGTTGTTCCTTCCCTTCTGTGTTACAAGAGATTTAAACAAGCAAAAAAATCCCTGATGTAGTGTTTTTCTTCTGCTTTTCCTGGTGTTACAGACTTCTGTCAGTCTACCATGACTGAGGATTTCTCTGAACTATTTAAATTTCTCGTTCTGGTCGATCCATCACCTGCATAGTTAAGTTCCTTCTGCTTTTTATTGTAACAGAGAATTGATTGTCCTATCGGTATAATTTATTTAACTACAGCTTGATGGTGAGAGGATTAGATTTATTAATGGGTGTATCATTAGTGATTTCCTGACTCTGGTGAAACATATATAAATCATATAGTTAATATGTTAACAACTCCAGCAAAATAATAATAATAATAATAATAATAATAAAGCTGCCAATAGTTTTTAATTTCCTGCACAAAAAGACACACTTTTCATTTTATTGCATAGCGAAGAAGAATAAAAAGATAAAGCTGTTCCATAAAGTAAAGTGAGCAAACAGGGAATTGAATTCTTTCATCCCAGTCTGTCTTGCTTTAAAAAACAAAACAAAATGAAAAAAACGTTCCAATGAGGTTAAGCTTAATAAGCTTCTGCTGGTATCTCCCTGAGAACTCTGTGACCCCAGCAGTTGTTAATGGAAATCAACATGCTGCTACCCTGTACTACAGCCACTGAGCTGGGAGCATTTTGGGGAACAGCTCTGTTTCCCTAAAGGATCTATGTAAAGTTGGTCTCTAATTTTTATTCGTGGCCCTTTATTATACAAAAATAAATCAAAAGTATTCAGTTAAGCCAAAGAGTGAGGATGCAGAAAAGCTACATACTACTATGCAAAAAGCTCCTGACTTTTATTTTCCGGTTTGCGTGTATTCCTCTAGCACTTTGTTGTGTAAGGAGGTATTATGTATGATGTGTATGGTAATGCAGGCAGCACAGCAAACCTGAGTGCATTAAGGGTAGATATCACAAGGTCAGAAGTGCCAATTACATTAATTAGTACAAGCCTGACTAAGAACAGTTACATGACTTTAATTTTAATGAGCACAAGGATTATGGGAATTTAGATAGAACAATAATCTATTTTTATCTTGTATTTTGTAAGCTCAGAAGATGAGTCAGGAATAAGCTGCATGGTAAGATAGGCCAGAGCCATCACTAAATGAACAAGAGTGCAGGAACAAAAAGTTCCTTGCTTCACAGCACTGCATGTAAGTCTCCAGGTTATGGCCATAAGCCTTATTTGATACCCAAACTATGTGTTACAATGACAAGGTCATGTACAAGTGTGGCACTCATCTAGGAAATTTAGTATGACAACATTTTTATTTTAATTTATTTTTTTTAGTACTTTAGCATTTGCAAGTCAGGAAGGAAAGAAAACATGTTTTGCTAATAGCTAATTATACTTATTTCTTCTAATTGCTGCATCATCTACTACTGAAGGTTAAGAAGGCTGAGTTGTAGAAAACTGCAGCTTTTCAACTGATGACATCCTCTATGTCATAATCTGACAAAAGGGGTGTAAACTTACTGTTATGACTTCCTCAGGGATTCTTTAAAGCCAGCTGATGGTTGTAAGGAGTAAGAGATGCCCAGTGTGTAAGTTGGTCAGTTACGTTGTCGTTGCTGTATATGGCACTCGATGGGAGAGTGCTCCAAGGCAGCACCACATTGCAGCTTAACCAGCTACCAGCTGAAAATAAACCAGAACAAGCTGAAACCGTAAGGCTCCCCGGCCTAAACCTGACAACTGAATCACCTACAACTGGGAATCCATTTCTGGCTCTTGGTAACGTAGCCTGTCACGCTTGGGGTTGCATTGTTTATGAATCTTATAAAAATAATTAAAAATCAATTATTAAATAATTGTAAAGCATTGTGAAGGGACTAAATGTTGTTAATCCAAAATGTTTTAACACCCATATCTTCCAGAACTGGTATGCAAGATAGGCTTGCTTCCTAGAAAGACTGTAGTTTGTTTTGTTGGGTTTTTTTTAAACAGGGGAGGGGGAAACCAAAACATCCTACATTTCTTTGGAATGGGAGCTTATGTCCTCAGATCACCACTGTCAATATATGCCTCCTGTCAATATATGCCTCAAAGATGGGTGTCAGTTACTCCAGACCTATTAATGTGATGGTAACTGTCACTTAAGACTAAAGTAATGAGCAAGCAATCAGGTGCACCCAGGAGTCTTTCGTATGTGTTTGCATAAGGAGTAGGAGTTGATTTACACGCGTATGCAAAATGTACGTTCTCTGTATGGAAAGGCTCTGTACTGAGATTTGCATGCTCTCTTTCTTGCCTTGTGCACTGACTACTAGTAATTAAATCAAACATTGAAGACACTATCTCCTTTGTGCCAGGAAGACATTTGCATTTCTGAAAAGCCGGAGGCAAAATTGAACCAGTGGGCAAGTCAAAACAACTTTCTAGGTCTTGAGAGATGGGAAAGGGCACTCTTAGCTTTTAAAGGATCATTAAATCTCATTCCGAAAAGGATGGGGCCTCCCTGCAAATGCAACCCAGCCTGGAGAATGTGTTACGTTAAGTAGGTAGGCTCAGCATCTACAGTTTGTCAGCTTAATGCCTGTCCTTGAATGTCTTCAGGATTAGGTCCAGAAAAGTAAAGTGTGGCTCTTTCTCCTGTCCTTATAAAGCTTTTTGCTTTTCCCACTTAATTTGCTTTTATCCCTACCTGACCAAAGTTACATGGGTTTGTAGGATGACTGGAACTCATGAGGGCACCACCCCCTTGGATATGTAATTCAAAAACTGGCAGGCTATGGGAGGTCCCTGTATTCCGGTACATTCTTCCAGCAGCTTGAAAAGAGAATGAAGTGCACCCTCACTCTACTGCATGAGCTGATTGAATCATTTGCAATTCAAGCATGGGTTTGGACAAAATATTTTCTGGTGGTTAATCTTAGTTGGGAAAGTGGGGTGAGTCCTGATAAACTTAATCCCAGCGGAATTTTGAGAATGAAGTCCCCAGCAGCATGGGTACCCAGAGGAGAAAGTTGTGGAGGGTGCAATGTTGGTTCAGTGCCATGCTCCCCTTGGCATGCCTTTTGCAGCCCCCAGAGTCCCTGGAGCTGTAGGCTTTGTGGCTCTATGAACTCTAACCCTAGAGATTATCTCAGTTTTTTGAGATAACCCAGAAGTTACTTCAACTTTCCCCTCATAAAGCTCTCTCTTTTCCATATTACCTCAGTTTTTCCCTACAAAATGTTCATTCTTTCCCCTAGAAATTACCTCAAATCCTCCAGATTCACCCTGTCAAAAGAAGTCATTACATTTCACCTAAATTACCTCAGAATGAACATTTTGGTGGGAAAACCTGTCTCCTAGAGATAACCTCCTTTTTCTGAGACAACCCTGAGATGCATCCCCTTCAATAAAAGTCTTTTCATTTGTTGCAGCTACATTACCTCTGCTTTTCTCTCCAAAATGTCACCTTGTCTTTCTCCAGCGGCTGCTGCCAAGGAAGGAGGAAGACACGGTTAGGCCACAGAAAAGCCATCTCCTCTGCCTGAAGGAAGCAGGAAGCCCTCACCCCACAGAGGGAGCTCCCCAGGGCACCACCCGTCCGCCTGCACACCCCACACCTCCACAAAACCCTCCCGCTTCCCCTGCTCTCACCAAAACGGCGCAGAGCAGAGTTCTGGCCAGTGCTGGAGACAGGCTTCTGGGCAAATGGAGCTGGGCATGCAAAGCAGTGGCCAAGAAGCCTGCACAGCCCTGCTTACAGGGGACTCAAGCTGCTGCCTGGACTTCAAGCGCCTGGGACCTCAGGGCACTGGCCAGGCCCTGACTTACAGGGCGGCCCTGGTCCCAAAGGCCCACGGAGGCTCCTTCTCTCCGCTGAGTTCAGGGGCACCCTGACCCGTACCCCGCTAGCGGGGCAGTCACCCCACACAAGCTGCCAGCTGAGCACAAAGGCTCTCAGACCTGGAGCCCGATTACAGGCGGGTCGACACCCAGGGAGCCCCAGAGTTCAGCCTTCCTCTGCAGCCAGAGGACCAAGACTCAGCAACCAGGCAATGGAGCTGCATGACCAAAGGCTGGGGGGCCGAGGCCTCAGTCCCACAAATGAGGGGGGCACACGCCTGGCCCCACACACCCTGGCTCTGCGCCTCTGAAAGGCCAGGGCCAGAGATACTCCCCTGATTACAGGGGAGTGGGAGTAAATCTCCCTCCATGCACCTGCTGAGTGCTGGGGGTGCGCACAGCCCTACTTACAGGACGGGCCCCTCAGCTCAGCACTCCCAACAAGCCCCACAGAGCCTTCAGTCTGCACCCCACTTATGGGCAAGCCGGTCTGGCTGCAGCACAACACCACAGATGTCTTCAAGAGCCCAGCAAGCAACTTTGACCCCAGGCGTGGGGAGGTCACCCCAGCCAAAAGCAGCGCCAAAGGGCCAGAGAGCTCCATTTCCCCCTTGGGTGCAGAGACAACAGCTCTCACCCTCCTTACAGGGTTGCCACTCGCCCCAGGCAGCCAAAGGAGCAAAACAGCAAAAGGTCAACAACAGCAAAAGCAAAGACTGAGCTACAGGGAGGTCACCCAGCAAAAGCAAAACCAGCCAAGGTGTCCGCCAGGTACTGGTCATGACAGGGAGGGCCGTTTCTTGCATCCACTCTTCCACCTGATGCCTCTCCTCACTCCCTCTTGCCTCACCATTCCATGCAATCAATGCCCCTTCTTTCTTCTTTGACGGCTGCTGCCCAGGAAAGAGGAGGCCACAGGCCACAGGCGTGCCAACTCCTAACAGCTGCATGGCGTCTTTTCTGTCCAACATCTCACCCCTGTCCCCTCTAACTTACCTCAGCTTTCCCTTCCAAAATGTTCATTCTTTCCCCTAGACATTACCTCAGCTTGCTTGAGGTAAACCCCAGATTCGATGCTTTCAAAAAAGGTCATTTTGTTTCACCTACATTACCTCTGCTTTTCCCTCCAAAATGTCACCTTGTCTCCCAAAAATTACCTCAGTCCTTCCCTTCAAAGTGCTCATTTTATCCCCTAGACAGAACCTCACATTTTTTGGAGGTAACTCTCCAGTTCAGCCCTTCAAAGAAATGCCATTTAAAAAATTTTGTTTCATCTAAATTACCTCTGCTTTTGTGTCAAAAGTCACCTCTGTCACCCCCAATCTCAACTCATCATGTTTTCCCTCCAGAATGTTCATTCTGTTTCCCAGAGATGACCTCAAATATTTTTGAGGTAATCCCCAGATTCAACCTCTTCAAAAAAAAAAATCTTTTTGTTTTACCTAAATTGTCAGCTTTCACCTCCAAAATGTCACCTCTGTTCCCCACAACTTGCCTCAGCTTTTCTCTCCAAAATGTTTATTCTCTCCTCTATAGATTACCTCAAATCTTACCCCCAAAATATGCCTTCTTTGTCCCTTCTAAATTATTTCATCTCTCCTCCCACAAAGTTCACTCCATCCCCTCTCATTTACCTCAGCTTTGCAGACCTACCACAGCTTCTCACCAGAATCCCGCTCTTCTCACCAGCTCAGTCCCCCTGCATCCCAGCACCTTGGTCCATGCCCAGTCTGCCCAGCCCCTGCTGTCATGCCAGTGTGAGCTCTTGCCCCACCAGGATCCTGGCCCCATCTCATCTCCTTCCCAGCTGCCCTTCCCAGCTAGACCCCAGCAGAGTCTTCACTCTAGCCAGCCCTTGGCAGTCCACAGGCTACTCCAGTACACAGCTTAACACAAGAGACCCTCTCAGTTCCTTTATTTATTTGTTAAAAAACACCAAATACGCGCTCTAATGTATTTTTCCCAAGTTTTCAATGACGTGCATCCACTTAAGGCTGTTATTACATAAATACATGCATTTAAACCTTTTCCACATTTGTGTTGTTGCTTTCCAGTATCATTCTTGGTATCCAGTATCATTGCTGGTAAAAATTCCAAAGGGAGCATGCTGCTTTGCACTGGAAATGTGTGGCCAGAAAGAGCTACAAAAGGTAAGGCAATAAAACTAGCTCCCAACACATTTTTAATATTTCTTTTATGTGTCTCTCTGATCTTTCCACGTGCACAGAGGTTCTCATGGTTAGCAGGAAAATGTACATTTTTCCTTTAAAAGTCCTGGATCAGACTGCAGCTCTGTGGGTAATCCCCCAGAGTCCTACCTGACTTGAGAACTACTTCAGTCAATTTGAGAGGTGAGGAAAACTGCCAGAGCCAAACACCAGCAACCTTGAGTCAGCAGAGACACCAGGACTAAGTGATCTCTGCCTGTAAAACTTGCTCAGGAATCTCTAACACTACGGGGCATGCTGCTGATCATACCCCTCAGCTTTCTTAGGCAGCTACAGAAGGGAAAACTGAGTATTGAGTCAGTGTACTTCAAATAATAGGGCAGCATTTGAGACCCCCGCCCTACCCCATCATGTCTCTCAGCACAGCAAGTGGGAAAAGGGATTGCGCAGTCTTTGAAGACCGAGCTAACAACAGTAGGCAAAGTGCAGACTGGGATTACATTGCAGCCTCCTGGGGAAGATGGTGATCTATCTAGTGATCTCAGCTCCAGAGAACTTGAGACTTCGGTTTCCAGTACTCACAAACTTCAAGAAAACCCTCTGGTCAAGGCAAAGCAGGACCCCTATAGCCAATTCATGAATTATCTTCTCTTGAGCCTCTTGGCATTCTCACGAGAGCTAACGTTTAGTGGGACAGAAAGCTCGCACCCAGTCCTTGGGTGCCTGCCACCAGATTGGAGGTACTGTACCAACATGAAATGCTGAATCAGTGTGAGTTCACTCTGCTGATTCAGGTGTGTTCCTGTGTTTTGTTTTTGATGGAAGAAGCTTGTCCCAGCAGGTTTATGCCGGATAGGCTATCGTCTGTGCTTCTGTGGCTGACACAAACAGCACAAACAGCTCTGCACATGCCAGGAAATGTGACTAAAACCTGTTTGTGCACTGGTCTGGGGAACCCCCTTCACTGCCAGGTAATCCATCAACATGTGGATCCAGTACTAATCAAAGCATACATACTTTATTACATATATTACATACTTTATTACTATATTTTTATATATCTAAACTATGTTTATTTACATAGTTCTTCACTATGCAAGCAGTGGAGGGTGTTTGTGATCAGTCAGTCATAACACAAAGTGTTGTTTTACTATTTCCACAGGATAGACTTTTTACTTTTTTCTGTTTGTTTGCTGTTGTGGTTTTTTTTATGTTGTGAATCTCTGTTCTGAAGAGATTCTCATTTCAGTCAAAAAATGTGTTGGGCAAGATACTCCAACAAGCACTGTTTAGGGTCATGACACAATCCAGGCTAAGCCTAGGAAATAGTAGAGAAAATATATTCCTCAAAATACATGTCACTAGAATCCATGTAGTTGTTACTCAAGGGAAATATGCATGTTTCTGTGCATTTTGTTCAATAAGATTTCTTTTATTTCTTTCCATTTCTTAACTTGAAGGCAGTCCTCACAAGTATTTCTGAGGTCACACATTAGTAAAGTCAAAAAATCCCCAAAGAATAAGTTATTTGCAACCAAAGGAAAAATAGAAATTCTGTTGGTGAAAACCAGAGACAGGGACAGAGAGAACAGCAAAAGGAGAAAGACAGGGAAAGAATTAGATGAAAACCATGTGCTATCACAGGAAAACATTTCTGCTATAGCCATGTATGTACACAGACACGTGGGAAGGCTCTACTTACATAAAATACACGCCTAATGAAAAAGGGTATTTGTTAAGCATCACAAACAATATAATCTGCTATTCAGTACAAGAATAGTAAATACATGCTACAAACCAAACCACAGCCAGACACAGCTGTCCTTTCTTCTGAGCATTTTTCTGGAATTGGTATTTGGCTAGGATTAATTTGTGATACAGTAAAAATTACTTGCAATAGAAACCACCCATTTCTTAGACTCTAATTCAGTTCTGGGAGATGTATTTCATCAGTCACAACTGAACAACACAGCTGCACACAAAACACTGTATAGATACAATCTATTCATATTTAGCTGTTCAGATTAGAGTTATAGTAAATGTATTGACAGCAATTACAATAGTCTTGCAGGTAGTTAGCAGCTACAAAGCACTGAGATCTGTAGAGAATTCAAAGTTATTTTTATAATTTCAGCTCTATAATTAGCTGATATGGTCTTGGCATTTTATGGTGTTATTTCTTTACAGAACAGATGCCAGAAAAACTCTAACTACATGATAACTCTTAATTCTGTCGTATTATGTTTTGATAATTTATCATTTAACTCATGTCAGTACTCTGTGTTTAGGACAGTCAGCTATTCAATATTGCTACTTCAGAACTTTTTTCTATCTCAGTTCTTTGGGTATGTTTAGTTGTGCTTTTACTGCAACCCAACTGAATTAGTGCAATTCTCTGTTGGCTGTTGGGCTGCAAATATTCTCCATAAACTCCAGGTTGTTCATATTGTGTTGCCATAGGCTGTTCTGAAAAAATCATCATTTAGTTTCAGTAAACTCTGTTCAAAACATTGAAAATTCCACATTAAAATTTCCTAATTGGTCATTAAAACAGTCTATATTCATGTGCTTATAGAAGATTAGTGCTGAAACTGTCATGCTTGATCTGTCCAAGATGGATGAGCTTTTGGGAATATGACAGACATTTCAAGAATACATCAAGCTTAAAAATACAGGTTTGTCCATATCATATACACAACAAAAATTGGTAGTTTGGAGCAGACACATGAAATTTGGTAGTGGTGTCATTTTGAGATAAAGAATAAGTTTTGTTTTTCCAGAGATAATCTCATCATATCTTGTAATATTTTAATGAAAGTATTTAAACCCACTATTTGTACTTACTAAATCTAATTTATTAAATTCTTATTCTGCTTAACCAAAATTCACGCTCTTAGTGTTTTACACCATGTAAACTCTAATTTATTTGCTAGTCCAAGTGCTGGCTTTAAGGACCTTGTTTGAATTAAATCTCTCTGTGAAATTCAAGTTAAATATATTTTCCTGTTCACTCCTTGAGCCCCAGTTTCAAGGGGAAATACACTGTGCTGAATCAGTCTTTTTTGAAGTCTTGCTATTTGATGTGGGAATATTAGCTTGTGTACAAGAATGTGTTACTGTTGTACTGTGATGGAGAACTGAGATGGAAATGATGGCCAAATAGGGAAATATGTCTGCTTGTGGTTTTGAGCTCTGCTTGTCCCATCTAGAACTGGGTATTTTGGAGACATGTAGAAAATCTTCGTTTTGGCAGACTTAAGTGAACTGGGATTGGAGTAACTGTGTTTGTGGAAACAAAAGAAAGTCCTACTCATGTATTGGAGGTTTAGGTTTACGAAGATATTCGTCAGCATACTTTTTTATATGTGGGCATGGGTGGGCCAGATGAAGAAGGTGTGGAGAGAGCAGTGTTGGTGCAGTGCCCTGCTCCCCTTGGCATGCCTTTTGCAGCCCCAGTGTCCCTGGAGCTGTAGGCTTTGTGGCTCTCTGAACTCTAACCCTAACCAGAATCCTAATGGGATTTTGAGACTGAGGTACCCAGCACCATGGACCCCTTGAGAAAGGTGTGTTATAGGGGTTTATTCTAACAGTTGATAGTTTAGTGTTTTTTAGATATTACCTTTTCAGATAAGACATAGACCAGGATTTTTCCTGTACCAGAATGTGGCATTAACATCAGCAAAAGTTAAACTGGGTCTGATTTGAATTGTACTGCTCTTTCCTCAGCAAAGCAAATCCCCACGGTACTAAATACTGGATGATTTAACATTCATGCCCAGGATCCTGGTTTAGGTTGAAAACAAGAAGCTTAAGAGCACATGAAGAAACTAAAGGTTAGCGTGAAGGATGAAATGATGGTTTCAGCTGTGGGCTGCTTGCTGGCTGTTGTTTGTTCTTGGTACTCCAAACAAAGAGTTGCCACAAACATAACTCCACAGACCAGCCTGTAGGAGAGTCTTGACTTCTGGCAAAGTTCGCAGTTCCTTTAAGATGGTAAGGCTCTGCTAAATACTTCCCAACTGTAAAATTCTTCTCAATATCACCTGCTGTAGCTATAGAGAAACCTGCTATTTTTATCTGATTTTCACTTGAAGGTTGGAGAACATTTCTAAAAGAACAGCTTGTAGCCACCAGCTGCACCTGGATTGTTCACTACCTTACTATCTGAATAGTGCAGAATCACAGTATCACCTTGCCTGCTGTGGTTCTGCACAGGCTTTTCTACTTCAGTCCTTCAGGACACTGAGTATCTTTCTTTCAACTTGCATCATCAGTGGAAGTTTCCAGTACTGTAATGTTAGAGTCCTTCATCCCCTCCAAAAGGAGATGTATAAATAAGAAGATTATTACATCCGTGCTGAGATTTTTGAATGGGACTTCTTTGTTATTTTAAAAGACCTTTCAAATGGGTTGCTGTCATAAGTTTTCTTTGGTGATGTAGCAGGTAACTAAATATGTTACATTCACCTGATCTGTGGTAGATATCAGGTATTTGCTAAAATGACAACCAGATTCAGTAGGAAGGCCCGGGTTTCTGTGGCATTGGCTTAGCATCTGCACCACTTGCTGTGCTGGCCAAAACAAGAATTTCTCCTAACAATAGCTGTGGGATCTTGAGCTTGTGCTCAAGCAGTGTCTGAGAGATTTTACAATAAATGTTTTAGCTAAATAGGCAACGAGAAGATGCTCTCTTATTAGCCTTGGTTTCTCCCTTCTCACATGCTGTCCCAGCGCTGGGCAAAAAGTCTGCTGATGACATTCTCTCTGGATTTTTAACTAAGTAATGGTTCATACTTAAGCCTCATGTGAGGAGAAAACTCAATTCTCTCAGGACTGCATGATAAAACACAGAAGAGGTGGGAAGGTGCTTTTATTCAGCCATGTCACATACCTACAAGAAAGACTTAGAAGCACATTTAGAGATTGCATTTTGCTTTAATATTTGCGTATAAGTGGAAAGAAAAGGCAGTAGGTACACGTGAGGAAAGTGACATTTACAGCTGCTTCGTTTAAAGTGATGAGTAAACATGATGTGAGGGATGCATTACATTTTTGCACTGTACTGGAAATTCTCTTCTTCCAGCCTTATAAAACATT
Source organism: Actenoides lindsayi (assembly GCA_025331215.1). Lineage (NCBI taxonomy): Eukaryota > Metazoa > Chordata > Aves > Coraciiformes > Alcedinidae > Actenoides > Actenoides lindsayi. The sequence continues at coordinate 9,571 of WTSP01001864.1, read as the reverse complement.
AATTTGCAAGTTGTTTTTTTTTAAGTTGAATTAGAATTGTAAGTTCAATTAGAAATGTAAGACTAGCATTATTTACATATAAAGCAAACATTAGGTTGAGGTTTAATTCCCGGTTTATATTGTGCAATGGCTTTTTCTCAACAAAAGGTGTTTCAGGGAGAGAAGTAAATGCCTGAAGCTGAAGTTGTGACACCTGATTGCCTAGCTGGGTGAGATGTCCTGTGGAAGACCACAGGATGGGAGCGCTGAGGTCTTAACTCATGGTCCTTACCTGATTTTTCTGTGGCAGATGAAAAGCTTACTACTACACCTTTCAGTTTCTCTGCCAGTGGTGACTATTACATTAAAAAGCATGCCTTTCAGATGTTACAGAGTATGGCATAGTGATTTGAATGGGCCCTGATTTCAGTTTGTATTAATACACCAGGCCAAGAACTGAAGCAGCACAAGGCTGACTAATAATTCTTGTCAGACCTCACTGCACTGGTCCAAGATGTTACCAATTGCAGAACTAGAGGAGGAGCAGAAAAATTCAAGGAAGAAAAAACCCAGACTTTAGGATAAAGGTCTGGTGAGCTCACCACTGAAGAGGAGGTTATGGGACGAGTACTAAATGTTAACCTTTATGGGCGTTGGTTGCCCATTCAGCAGCAACTAAGTGCTCTACCCTGCCTTCTTTTGAACTGTTCCCTGCTAGGGGACCCATAATATTTCTATTACAATGTGTCTCTTCCCACCTTTTACTCTTTTCTGATATAAGAACCTTTCTTCTAGCTTGTTATTTCAAAAAAATCGGAAAAAAAATTATTACTTGACTGAAGCAGTTTATTGGAACTTAAGAGATAGGAAGCAGATTTATAGCAATTATTATATACAAGCTTACAGTGGTTTAGTTAACTGGCTCAAGCATGCACAAGCACACTTATTTTGCTCTGAGACATAGCTTCCAGTGTTCCTCCTAAGTCTCCAAATGCACTAGTTGTATTGTAAGCAGTACCTTGAAGTGGTGCTGCTGCACAGCTCTGCATATAGACCAGTTTCTCCCTTTTCTCTCCCACAGCTGCAGGGTTAACACCCCAAGTTAAGAGTTATTATAATGGTAATATACCCTGCTTTGACAAATTTTATCAAGCTTTGAAAACAGATTAGCATAATCAAACAGAGATGATCTTGTTCTTACTTATAGGGAGAGTGAGAACAATGCCTTAAGAAAACCAGGTCACCTGCTCCTTGGACCCATTGTCATGGGGGTGTCTGTTCCTATCGCTGATGCAATGTATTAACAGGGACATTGATCCCTATAAGCATATGCCTCTCATCCTTGTTGACTAATGCACACTAATAGATACTGTGGGTGAAGCATCGTTATGTAATTGTGCTTGTGTTGCAGACATTGAACCTCCCATGACATAACAGATCCTGTATTAAAGACAGAAGCAGCTTTATCCTAAGTATTATTGCTACTGTGAACAGATCTAAACATGAGCAGATGCACTTCTGCTACATGCAATGTTATGCCACTATGACATTAATTATTTTCTATTTAAAAAACATATATATTGTTTAATTTGGTCATAAAGAAAAAGCAGGTCTTCAGGTTATGAAGGTTTAACATCTGTGGTGTTATCAACTCAGTATTAGATAATTGTAAGATGCACATTAAACAACATATTTTGACCTTGAGTGCTCAGACCTCAATTATACAATCCTTCCGGTTATTATAAAAGGGGTCAGGTCCTCTGATGTCTACTAATTAAAATTAAAAATTAAAATCTTCCAAATTTGTCTGAAACCTCAAAACATATTTAGTATACCAGCAGAGAGAAAGAGATTAAAAATGTGGAAAGAGAGGAGGGAAAAGAAGGGCCAAATTCATCAGAATACTATTGATTTTGACACTGAAACATTGGAGAACATTTCAATATTTTAAAGAACACATGAAGCCTTGTGGTCTGGCATTGGAAGAGACTTGAAAGCCAGGCTGCTCTGGACTACCAAGTGATTTTGCCTACCTGTGGTTTTGTGTTCTGCACTAAGTAGCACTGACAAAACCCTCGTGCCCACCCCAACATGCTGAATTAGCTTGTGGAGGGATCGAACAAACACCAGATTCTGTGATTCTGTCTAAAGTGAAGCTGCAGAGTCTAGCTAATGGGTCAGTGTTTCCCATTGGATGTGACCGATATGATTTTCACCTCAGAAAAACAGGACTAACAACTCGCTTTCAAGTGAGGTTTAAACTGGGGTCCTGCACCTTGTGGTATGTCTTCTAGGCATCCACTTTCCCTGTTGTACATCCCATGCAGCCACGAATTGTGTCCTCAGATCTTTTAGACACTGATACCTTATTTTCACTCAATATTACAAGTTATCTTACTTTTATTATCACTTCAGTATACCAGTACTATTCAATCAATGAATACTAGAGGACATTGCTACTTTTTACAAGTAGTTGAATCAAGACAGCTAAAGCAGCAATCTTCATCTGAATTTTTCATTTAAAAAATGAAATCTCTCATAGAACTGACTAAGCTGTCTGTGTGAGCCAACAGGCGACAGGATTGATTGATTCCCCAGAGACTGTGCAGATTCAGTCATCTGTACCACTGAGGATCACAGAGCAAATGGTCACACTCTTACTACCCAAGTTACTGAATTAAAGCTGTTGGTTTAGAGCAGTGCAGGCCAGCACATCTTAAGCAGGAGAATTCAGAGCCAATTTTTGTTAATGAGCAGTAATATAATAAATATATGGTATATTTTAAAGATGTTAGGAAAGGCCTATTGGGAAAAGGAATGTATTTTGCTAGACTGACCAAGAAAAGATACTGTCTCTTCATACAAACTTGCCTGAGTCATATCTGCGTAGTTGCAATGATCTGCAGAAGGTTAAGAATCCATTTTTATATTCTTTGACACAATATGTACCAGCAAAGCAATCATGAAACATCCAGGAAGTGTGCTCCAGTGTACGTCTAAGTTGAACACATAAGGAAGTGATTGAACAGCAGTTTCTAATAGACACATTAATGTAAGAAAAACAAAAAATTCTGGTGGTTTGTACTCCCAAAAGTTCACAATAAAAGTCAAACATTCATTTAAATTGTATCCTTGTTCCTTCATTTCTGAGGTGAGTCATTGGTCACATCCAACTGGACACACTAACCTATTACTGCCATAAAGAACATTTGTACACTGACTGACGTGAATTGAAGTAAGTAACATCTTTGCCACTATGGCACTTTCACAGTAACACTATTCCCTTTTGGTGCTCATACAGCTGTAGGCCTTGCTGCATCTCCCTGTTAGCTTAAATAAAAGCATCCCCAGAAAAAAAACTGAACTTATGTGTGACCTTCCTGTCAATGATAACACTGTAAGCACAAATACAGTACACTATAATTCTCCTAAAGAGTAAGAGTATTAAATATTTGGAGTGCCTGCAGAGGGCAAAGAACAGGCTGCTTTTTGTACTTTGACCTACACTCTTTTCAGCATCCTGTGGCTTAATGGAATACTCATCTTAAGACTGAAAAGCCAGATTCATTAGTAACAAAGGACAGCTCTAAAGTTAGGCTCAATACTTTATATTTTCAAGGCATTAGAAATGTAGTTTATCCCTATATATTTCATTATGAAATTTATAGACAAAATTATACTCTCCATCCACTCCTTCATGTTCGCAATTTGCAATAAAATATAGTACAGGAATGTTGGATTATCCCCAAACCAAATGATTTTAAAATCTAGAATGATTATATTAAGATATGAGATTATTAAATGCTTATCTGAGATATGAAAAAGGATTCAGGCCTATCATGACAACATCAGGAAATGATATTTAAAACATGAAAATGCCTTTAAAGTATTGTATAACATTTTATTGTCATAAAAGAGGTTATCTGAGAATCTTGATGTTGCATTTCCATCCCACACATTAGGGATTGAAGAAACACTAAGAGATGATTTTGGGGGTTGGTCCCTCTGTTGTTATCTTGCCCACCAGTTTTTGGGCCTATTGGCCACACTGAGCCGTGTTTAAATCACATAGAAGTCTCAGATATGATCCTAAGAGGGTTTTTTACTGGTAAATTGATAGCTACATGAAGGGCAGACTCCCCAGCTTAATGAGCCTCACAAGAAAAGAGTAGGCAGAATACAGGCATTTTATATAACTTGGTGAGCTGGCTAACTGTGAATGGCTGCACAGTAACTGTAAAGTGTGCTGTCTATGCCCAGTGGGCATTTCGGAGGAACACGAAGCAGAGCTGATATTATAGGGTGGGAAGCAGGGTTTAGGAGACAGAGAACTCCAGTCTGTAGGAATCCAGCATTCATTGGCTCTGTTGCTCATAGAACAGCTTGAGAAGATTTATCGTCTACGTTTCTGTGAGGAATGATTCTTGGCTTGTGCAATAAATTACGACAGGATAAATGTATGAGAATATTAATGATGAAAGCATCTTGCTCTCCCGTGCTTCAACCCATCAAAAGATCAAAATCTTGATCACTACCTGTCTCCTGGGAAGCTGGTAGCAGAGCTCATTTCATTCTAGAGAAACAGAAGTGACACACAGCTACTGTGACTGACTTGCCCTTGGCCGCACAGGAAATCCAACAGGGAGGGTTTCAGGAAAAACAAGCCTCACCATTTTTACCAGCAGCATGTGGACAAATGACATTCCTGTTGTCCTTGTCTAAAGGAAATGAAGGATTAACTCAAAACTGGATCTAGATGACCTTAATCTGGTCATAGTCTACTGAAATAATTGCTACCTGGAAGTAGCAAATATGTTTCTTGTTAGACCAAATAGGTAATTCTGTTATTCTTGTAGAAGTTGCAATTACAGAAGGCCCCTGAAATCACCTTGTTTCCTGAAGCTTTTCAGGTATGATACTTAAACTGATTTTTATAGATGATGTCTTTTTCTTGTAGTCACTCTGATACAGGGCTAGTTACTAAAATAAGCCTATGCTAGCTATTTGGAGGGGTGTCAGAGTTGAGGCACCTCTTGACTTGAATAGAGCTAGGACTTGGTTTTAACACCTTAGTACAGCATTAAGTTCTTATTTTACAAATTCAGCTGTTAAGATATTAAAGGTTAAGGAAATTTCTTTCATCAGCTGGATAGGAACCTGTCCATGTTGTTTGTGAAAGTGTTAATAGCCAAAAAATATTTTCTGAGCTAACAGGATGCTATCAGGGTAATGAGTTAGGAGCAGATCAGGCTGAGCCCTATTGTCCCCAACCCTCTTATCTGCCTCTCCCTTGTTTTTAATGCCTGTTCTTACACATTATTGCATTTTTTCCATGTTTCAGTTTCTTTAGTAGCCAGCTCCAGCATCAGTCTTTAGCTTGGGTCTCCACAGTAAAGTCACAAAGTCATTATGTACAGCAGGTTGGGATCAAGGAAAGGCCATGTCCGAGAAACTGGCAGTGATCCTGGAGCAGCTCTGTGCTATGCTTTCTGTAGGTATTTGTAGAAGAGTGGGTGGAATACATCTGTCTGCTGGGTAGGGGTGTCTGGCCTGGCAGAAGCCACGGTAGGTAGGTTGAAATCATGTTTGTTTTTAGAAAGGAGAATAGGAGACAAAGGGAAGGGAAGCTATTCTGAGCAGGGTATAAAGAGACTGCAGTTTGGTTTTCTTCATCTTAGGCCATTCGTTATTTCAAGACTTTGTCCTCGTGCTCAGGGTTGCAGGACCTAAGTTACTGATGTATTAATACATCCGATTGTGTAGACAGGGAGAGGATCCACTCTGATACTGTGTAGGAATTGTAGCCAGTAATGTCTGGTTTTATGATTATATTTGCCTCACTGCTATTCATTCTTCAATGATACCAGTGTTAGAAACAAAGCTATTGTGCATATTTTAAATTTAAAAAAAAAGAAAAAGAAAAAAGAAAGAAACCCAAACAACTCAATCTGTACTGGTTTTGCTAGCTATGTACACAGGATGCATCCTTTCACTGTCAGGTTTTTTTGGGCATTGTTAGTGTAAAAAGATCCAGAAAGAAAATTTAAAGTTTTCCTGTTTCCTAATGGAAACAGCTGTAGGTGTCCCATGATTTGAGCAAGCTGTTGGACCACATGATCTCCAAAAATCCATTCCAGCAAAAACCAGTCTACGATTCTATGCCTGTCTGCTGTTTAGAAGGAATTGCCACTTCCTGTGGACATGTGCGTGTGACGCACTTTGTAGCCCCATGTTGATTGTTTTCTACCTCCAAGCTAGAGCTGTGGTTTTGTGGGACTTTAGGGCTCTTGTATCCACCAAGGCCGTCAAGACCAAAGTTGCTGCTCTGCCTAGACAGCAGTATACATGTGTATGCATTGTATGCGGGGTTGCCTACTCAGAGATTCCTTGTAACACCAAAACTTGTGGGTAGGGGGGTGAAATGAGGACAGGATGATAATGTTCATAGCAGAAATACCTCACAGTAATAGTTGTCATCTCCATTACTGTCAAATTAATTCTGAATTGTTGCCCATCATACACTGTTTAGCTTGAGGGAAATGAAATGGTGCCTTTGCTTCTGTGGCAGAAATGAGAGTAGTTCAGCTCTCTGAGGAGCCCTTCAGAGAGGCAAAGGAAATGACAAATATCATTTGGTCAAAGAGCGTTTTTAAAGTCCTCTGAGGAACAGTCCTTGCTCTATACACTTTATCTCCACTACATATATAAAACAAAGAAACAGAGGGAGCTTTTTATTTAAGAAGGGTCAGATTTCAGACAAAGCTGGGAATGTTTGGAGTTGAGGCTACATTGGGACTAAGACTTAAGTTTTACAGATCAAATCTGTGCCTTCAAGCAGCTATACTTTGAGAGCAGCAGAGTAGACGGGACAACAGACTGAAAGTGAGCATTGGCAGGCTCTATTTCTGCATCAACGATCAACTTATCATGTGAAAACAGGCAGGTTCACAGTGTTATCACCGCTCCTTCTTTAATCCAGCACAGTGGGAATCAGTGCAATAGACCTTCTAGTCCAAATGATATCTTATAAACTCTTAGATAATATGTAGACATATGTCTAAGCACTCCAATAAGTGCGATTGCATAACAATGAGTGTTAACTACCTCAATAACTGAAAGAATATTTATTTAGATGCCTAGCTAGAATCAAAATCCACAAAGAGGTTTGTTTCTACCTTTGCAGTGTACATGCTATGCCTAGAGAAAGGAAAAGATGAACATATATTGAAGAGAAAACAAGGAAAACAGCTTCCTCAGTGGACCTTAATCCATTTTTCCCTGGATGTCCCTCCATCGAGTTGCTGGTTCCTTTAAGTTTTTTCTTCTCTCACTTGAAGAGCTACAGGAGCTCTTCTTGCATCTCTCATTTTACCAAACTGAGATTTGGTGGAAACACGCTGAAGGAGAAAATGGGAAAGTGCAGTGCAAGTCCTGTCTCTTGGAGCCAGTTTAAGGTCTTGAGGAAGAAGCTAACGGTGCTGTATCAGTTTAATGTGATGGCCTTTTCTAGAAAGCTCTATGAAGCTGGGTGTTACCAGACCTATACATTAACGTCAGAACTATCTTAGATGTATGGTGTGTGAGATAATGATTAGGCCTGCTGGTCTATGACGCTACTGGTGTACTGTACTGAGAAAATTAAGTGTTTAAGAGTCATATACTTGGGGTGATCACACAAAACCTGGATGATTCTCTGTGGTCAAGCAACTGCTATTGTTGCTTAAGGCTTCACTGATTAATGGTCATCCTCCATCCTGCAAAGTGACCTTAAAATTGCAGTTAAAAATGGACTTAGAAGTGATGACAGTCTGCACTAATTATGCTGTTTACGTGCAAGTAGGTACAAGCAGCTTGCTACAAATGCATTCTATGTGCCTGGCTAAAAATAATGCAAGACTCACAGCAGGAGATGGTGAGAAAACATCTAAGGGAAGCCCAGGTGGTAGGGTCACCCCAAGGAGAGAGCATCTCCTTTAATTCCTGGCACAGAGTTTAGAGACTCTACAGATTTTGCTGTCCCCCTCGCTTTCTTTCCTGGGCTCATAATGGTAGCTGTGTGGCTCCCTGTGGCCAGAGGGAGAATCACTTTTTCTGTGGTGAGCAACTCTCACGAAGATTTTATTTGTGGGGTCACTTTGACATAAATCTAGGAGGTGGCATTGTAACTTTTGGATGCAAAATGCTTCTGCCTATTCCGTATAAAGCTTTGGAGCATGACTAATTAAAATAATAACCACCTCTAGCAGAGAACACATTAACTACCTGAACTCTCAGGACTTAGAAGAACACAGAGAACAAGTTGGAAGACACTGAGAATTTGAATTAGCAGATTCTCAGGATGGTGGCCAGTAAAAGACTTCATGCACTCATGTTTACTAAGGTCCCTGTGCCCCAGGAACCTAGACAAAGCTGCTGTCTTCTCTGGGAGTTACACAATGTGGGTACTTCCCTGAGGACATAAGGGAATGAGCACTGGAATGCTCTGGAGTCCTGTATTTACTCAAACTAATATTATGTGAATCAAATGATCTAATTAACTAAACATGCATTTGACCACAAAAAAAAGTTATGTTATTTTTAGCTAACATTGCAAACCTACATCAGAGTTGCATCTGTTTTCTCACTAAACCTCAGCATCTATTTTCTAGAAAATTCCCCTATTTTTCTGATTTAAATCATCAGTAACCTGTGTGACTTGCTCTTGAATTTTGATCCTCAGAGTGTATTATATCTCTTCATCCTTTTTAATGATGAGATAAGCTTCTAACAAATAGACAGAAGTAATCAGGCTCTTTGAAACAAGGTATAACCGACAATACAGATACAAGTAAATCTTTCTGTTTTCACATAGGAAAAGAGAGGGCAATTACAGGTCAATGTGATCCACAAAATTACATTCCACTTTTATTTTATTACAGATTTCCAAGCTTCAGACTAAGTTTGAGATGGAAACAAAATGGAAACAAATAATATAATCTCAGATGCAGAGCCTCAGCCCCTCCAAAACTGAACAACGTATCATAGAAATCAGCCTTTGCATTCAGAGAGAGGAAGTCTCAATGGCTTTAAGTATTTGTCTGTTGCATATGACAGTGAGTGTTAGCATCTTAATTTTGCAGACCTGGGGACTGTGGACTGCCTGAGGTGTCAGCAGCCACTACTCTAAACTGTTTCTTTTATGCTGTAGCAACTAACAATGTATCACCCTACTGTGTAACATCTCTGAAACATTTTGTCCCATCCTCAGCTTCCAGAAGGATGATAGCAATCTGGGAGACAAAAAGAACATGATCAAACAGTGCACAGATGGTTCTGTAACAGCTGATAGGTAGCTGCGGTTGTTGATGAGTATTTTGGAGGTGACAGACGGTAAGGGCAAAGAGTTACTGCCAGCATTTACAGGGACTCTGCCAGGCCACAAAATAATCCTGATGAAAGAAATCCTTAAAAAAATTGCCCAGTGCTGAGAATTCTTAAATGGGAATAAATTCCCCAAAAGACAGGGACATCTCTCTCTCTTTCTTTTTCTTTTTCTTTTTCTTTTTCTTTTTCTTTTTCTTTTTCTTTTTCTTTTTCTTTTTCTTTTTCTTTT
>WTSP01001860.1:0-19159 GCA_025331215.1 Actenoides lindsayi | reverse complement strand
AGTGTCTGGCCGGTGGCCGGTCGCTGGCGCTGCGCCGGGTGCCGCGGGGTACGGGATGGTAGCAGCAGAAATGGCCAATAGTATATTCTGTATTTGGGAAAAAGTGGGAAATTATTAATATGCTAATCACATAATAAATCCTCTCCAGTCCAGCAGGACTCAAGGGACTGTTAAGTCACATCTGCTAAAGCTTTTATATCAGTTGTCAATACCCAGCAACCGCAGTTTGGACAGTGCTGATAAAGGAGCTCCCTCAATATGAACAATGAGTGCTGATCTTCTTTGAAAAACTGGTCAAGATCCAGATGTCCAATGTTATAACAATATAGGCCTATCCATTTATCATTATTCCTAAGAAAAAAGATGGGATGACTGATGCAGAACCCTCTTTATAGAAAATTAAAGTAGAATAATATAGTTAATGTTAAGCTACCTGGTCATTAGGGAGTTAGTTTTTGCTGATTAGCTGATGCTTAAGCAGTGATGATCAAAAGACTGGGATCACAAAAGTTGTCACTGTAACATACTTCCAAGTTGTGCAAGGTATTTGACATGGCACCTGATGACTCTAGAAGGGTATAAAACTCATGTAAAACACTGATTTAATTAGCAAGCAGATAACTGATAGCCCTTAAACTGAAAATCAATATTATTGGTGAAAAAAAAAAAAAAAATTTCTTCATATACTGAGTCCAATTCTTTAGAAAATAAAAGGGAGGACAGACTTGTGGGTTTTATATAGCTGGTGTCATAGTGTCTGATGAGGTTGTGGGAGAGACCAGTGAGATTCCTGGCTGCCGTGGGGAAACAGTTCTCCAACAGAGACAGCAAAACACCAGTGCTGCTATGTGAGGAGCGAGTGAGCTTCCTCTGGAGCATTGTGCGGCAGGCTCGTTTGCTAAAGCTTCCAGAAGATTAATTTGAACTACCTGGATGATTAAGGGTCACGGAGAGCTCATTTTCATAGACTGAAAGAACTTGGGTGGTTTAGCTTAGCAAAATGAAGAGTGACTGAAGGTATTACTGCTGGCTTGAAGTACACAGGGGAGAAGATGCAGGGAAGGCAGAAATTTATACTAAAAGACAGTTTTGCCACAGGGATCACTGCATATAATCAAAGAATATAATTTATGCTGAACATAAAGTGTAAGTATTAGGTTCTGGAAATGTCTTCCAACAAAAGGCAAACACTGGAGGTGGTTTTAAGAGGGAGTTCAAAATATTTGTAATATTGTTGTTTGTGATAGTGAAAAAAACTTGATGATTCATGATGTTCTTTTCCCATCCTAATCCCCTAGGCAGTTCAAACAAGGATTAATTCAGGGAAGTCCTGAGCTCTGTGTTTATAGATAAAGCAAGAGTGGATGATTAAGTTAATACTTATCTGACAAGGGACACACCATTGCACGGGACCACTCTGTCCACAATACTGCCTGTTCAGCAGCTCTCCTGTAACTTTGGAAACTCCAGGTGGAGAAAGGGCTTTTCTTCCCCTCACATTATATAAATCTCACTTGTCAAATAGATGTCCACAGGTAGTTTCTTGTGATATAATAGGCTGCATTTTTCTGTCCATTTTATTAGCTGTCTCTTTTCTAGTATCTTTGCATCAGTTCGTTTGCTTGTGCAAGATGATGTTTGAAACCTTTTCCTCTTTAGAGCTGATGGTATATTTATTATTCCATTTATTTATCTTTTGGGTCTCTAATAACAACACTAACTTACATTGTTCCTTTACCCTGACTTCTGCGGTGTCCCTTTGCCTTGTCTCCAAGACTTTAGAAATCACTGCTTAGTATTACTCTTTGCTGAAAATCTTTGAATGGCACATGCAGTGAAATATGTTTCATCTCTCATATCCAAGCAGGTTTTAAGTTCTGTGGTTAATATAAGTTAGATTTTCTGAACCACTGTATCAACATTTTAAAAATAAATTCTAGGCACTGTACAGTGCCTTTATTTCATTTAGTCATGACAGCTTAGTTACTTCTGAACTATTATGTTGCTTATTAGTACCCTTGTTGCCTTGAATTTATCTACAATATAGATCTACAAACAAATACTGCGGCTTACTTTTCAGAGCTCATCACTTTGTAAGTGTTAACTAAATAGCTGTGGGACCTACCTTGTACAGTCTGCTGATACATGCCATGTTCTGTAAATACACCTTGGAAAGTCACTGCTGAAGACAGAGTTCTGGAAGGTAACAATTAACTGTGAAGGACAAAGAATATGATATATTCGCTTGAAATAAAAAAAATCTGAATTACACTGTAGACTTACGAATCTTCAGGCAGAATTAATTTAGATGCTTACAGGAAGGGTTTCATTTGGGAGGGCTGACTGCAGGACCGTGCAGACAGAATCCTGTTATACCATCTAGTGGCGTGTTGTGATAGTGCACGCTGTGGAAATCGCCCATTTTCAGCATAACGAGGTTATTACTAATTTCGTAAATTGCTGTTAGTTTATATTTGTCATCTCTGAAACCCAACAGAATTTCTTGGATGAAGAAAAGACATTAGAAATGCCATAGATGTTGATTTAAAGTGGAAAGCATGGAGAAAAGGTGTTAGAATATGTTCTCCGCTGCAGACAGAACACTTAAGCTTGGTGTGGGTTATCACTTAGCATCCCAAAATATACATTAGTCAAACTAAAGTCTAGAATTTACTACTACACATGACCTGTGACTTATGGCAAAGCACACCTTTGTAATACTATTATTGATTTATTTTTTGATGAATCTAAAAATCGGAAAATCCCTTTCCCTTCTCTTCATTTTCTGAGAACTAACCAAGTAAGTTTGATTTTGACCACATGTCCTGGTTAATTTTCTTCCTAGCAGCTGGTATAGTGCTGTGTTTTGGATTTAGTAAGAGAATAATGTTGATAACACACTCATGTTTTAGGTTGTTGCTAAGTAGTGTTTATACTAAGTCTAGGACTTTTTAACTTGTCATTTCCTGCCAGCAAGAAGGCTGAAGGTGCACAAGAAGTTGGGAGGGGACACAGGCAGGACAGCTGACCCAAACTGGCCAGAGTGATATTCCATACTATATGACATCATGCCCAGTATATAAACTGGAAGGAGTTGGCCAGTAGGAGCCAACCACTGATCGGTGACTGGATGAGCATTGGTCAGCAGGTGGTGAACAATTTAACTGTGCATCACCTGTCTTTCCTGGGTTTTATTTCATGCCCTTTTTGTTATCTTCCTTTTTGTTACTATTATCAGCATCATTATTATTATTTTTTATTGCAGTTTGAACAACCTTAAACTGTTCTTATCTCAACTCGCAAGCTTTACTTGGTTTTGATTCTTCTCCCCATCCCACCAGGGACAGGGAGGAGCATGCAAGCAGCTGCCTGGTGCTTCGTTGCTGGCTGGGATTAAACCATGACACCATAGCGTGCTACTTTCAGGCAATATCTGTCCACTGCACCTCGGTCTAACACTGTGTTTTCTAGTGCTTTATGTGTTGCTTGGTTGGCAGTGACATTTAAACATACTCTGTCCATGGCCGCACTGTTCTCTGCAGAAATTTGTACTGTTGGGCATTTGAACTGATCAGGAAAAAAACCCCACAAAAACCCCACAGGAATAAGTTGGGTTTTTCTGTGACAAATGGATGTGCAAAAGCTTGTGCTGGCACAAAGCAAGAGGTAGTTTGGGGCAACACCTCAGGAGCGTTCTGAACACAAAGAGCAAGATAATTTGGCTACCAGAAGAAAATGCAGTGTAGGCTGAAACCCCTTGGGAGCTCCCAAAGGTACTGAATTAGATTCCTGGACTGGGCTCAGGATCAGATCAGATCTACATACCAGTTGCAAAGGGCCTGTCGCGTCATACTGACTCTCAGAATTAAAGAAGCTTTAAAATGTGTCCATTTTTTGGATGGGTGGATGGATGGAGGGATTAAATGCGGCATCTACTCTAGGTGCCGACCTGCTGCTGTGCAGCTGATGCTGCTAGAACACCCGTTCGCGTTTGTGGCACAGGCAGCCCGCGCGTGCCGCCTCGGGCAGAGCCCACGTCCGATAGATACAGTGACCTCCGGGGGCGAGTGGGGCCGGGCCGGGCCGGGCCGGGCCGGGAACAGGAGGGCCAACCTCAGCTCGACCGGCCCCGCCGCGGGGTCTGAACTCTTCCCCAGGCAGGCGCGATCCGACTCGGCATCCAGCAAGGAGCGGCCTGCGGAGAAAGGGGACAGCGCGGGGAATACCCCGGGCAGTGCTGCACCCGATGCCCACCGACCGTATCCGGGCACTGCTGACATTGCTGGAGGGGAAAACGGGGGGCCGGGGGAAGCACGGGCAGCAACCGCTGCTCGGCGGGGCAGCGCAGTTAACCCTTTCGCACCCCTCAGAGAGAACCGAAGGGGTCAAAGAAGCTGGAAGCTGCAGTGTGGGGTTCAGGCCGCCCAGTCGGCATGGTGAATTCTTGCCAATGGTCTGCTGACAGGGAACCTTATATACGCATTCCTGTGTGTCCGGAGCGAATAAGTTTAGAATTCTTAATTGATAGAGGCCCAAATTAGTGTCCTAAATAAGCAGATATCCGAGGAGCTAGGAATCAAGCCCTCCAGGAAATTCATAAACATGATAGAGGAAACGGGTACAGCAGAAAAATGTTCCTTGGCTCAAACTCAGTTTTGGCTGCCTGCGGAAAAGCGGGTGACAGCCGTGGAGGTGGCTCGAAGCCCTTCCAGGGGGAGCATCTTGCGATTCGGTGTATCAGCAGGCAGACGGTGGTACCTGCCCAGCGGCCGTGTGTGGAGTTTCGGGGCCCGCGGGGTGGAAGAGGCTCCCATGGGGACCCTGCAGCTCCCTCCCGCACTGCCGCAGCCTAAAGTGCCCTACGCTGCTCAACCCACCCCTCCCTTCCAGCTGCAGCTAAATGGGGCGTCGCAGAAGCGATTAGTGATCTGGAGGAGAGGCGGATAATTAGCCACACCCGCTCACCTTACAATTCTCCAGTCTGGCCGGATGGTAAACCTGATGGGCAGTGGCGTTTAACAATTCATGTGTTAAGAGCTGCCACCCCCAGACTAACTTCAATAGTAACAGCAAAGGGCTGTGGTTCATGGAGGCATCCCATCCTATGGGATCCAGGTGGCAATAGAAAGCAGATGGAAGAGGGGGAAGGTAGTGCACGGGAGGGGGGATCACCCGCCCTCCTGCTGGCAGTAGAGAACGGTGCCACTACATTTTTACTCTGATTCAAATTGATTATATTGGTCCATTGAAACCATCCCATTGAAAGAAATATATTTTGGTGGGAGTAGAAGTGATCTCAGAACTGACTATGGCTACAGCTACTAGCACTGCGCCTGGTGATCAGACAGTTCAAGCTCTAATGAAATGGTTTAGCATTCTGCCCGCTCCTGAGTGTATTCAAAGTGATAATGGATCACACTTTTTGGCCACAGTGGTGCGAGACTGCACCTGAGAGGAGGGTATCAAATGAGTGTTTCATACACCATACTACCCTCAAACTAGTCATATAGTTGAACGAATCGATGGTAAAAGACACACTGATGCCCCACGGTACAACTGGGACTCACGGTACAACTGGGACTCACAGTACAACTGGGACATAAAGTTACCACAGACAGTCTTTATTGTCAACAACTGCTGGGGAAGCTATGGAAACCCCAACATTTGAGCATTTTGCCCAACAGAACCATTACTGGCCATTGACCCAATACAGGATGACAAAAAAGGCCAGTCCCCACTGCGGATACATGTGAGGCAACCCATAATAGTGAAGCCACCCTTCATTGTCATTGTGCTTTTGACCGTGGCAAAACCCAAAGGCTTACAGGCCTGGGAAGCCCTGGATGGGAATGGGAAAACCCACCATATTAGTGCCCAATGGATAGTCCCCAACTTCTAACTTGAAGGCTGGTTTTTAAACCAAGGGCAGCCTAGTGTTTTCTTAACGGACAATGGACAAGCGAATCATCTTAGTGCTTTCACTGGTGACAGACAGGACCTTGAGGACGATGCAGACTCACCCGAGTGATGAACTTATGTCACAGGGTGAGGAATGGAATAACACTGTCAGTAATGCAGCATGCACATCCTGGACATAGCAATGCCACTGCAGGATCAGAGCAGCAAGATGAAGAAAGTGGCAAAGGACTGAAAAGCAATTGTTGCTATGCTGAGGACCAATTGCCTGAGAAAAGTTTTGATTGTTGATTCTTAATGCTGATTGTAATTATGATGACCATTGAAATTATATTACACTAAGATGCGTTGGATGTGCGACAGTGAAATCTGTGTTAATCGTGAAGGGTGGTCTGTCCCTTGAAAATGCTTTTGTACGTTGGATATTGGAATGATGATCCCCAAAATCCACTAAACCTCACTGAGACTGCACACCCTTTTAACTTTGGAGTCAAGAGGTGACTCTACCACCACTCCAAGGAAACCAGTCAATTGCTGACTGTGGTCATGGTATGGACTGTGGGAGATGAAGCCTCCCCCAACGGACAAAACACAAGGCAAACAGGGTGTGCTGGAGCAGTTTCGCACCTCTGCCAGACCGGTTTGATGCCTTGGCCACTAAGCTGCACCTCCCAGTGCTTAACTGGTGCTTCAGGGTCTGCACTTGTCTGTATTTTGTCGGGGCTTGTCCCCTCAACCAATCAGAATGACCACAGTCAACCCTCAACTAGGGTATAAATGGGGTCCTGCCAAAGAGCCAGATGAGTTGGTTCTTCACAGAGCAGTAGGTCTGGTAGTTGGACCCTCCCCTTGGACATGCCATCCAAGGATACTTCCATGGACTGAGTGAGCCTCGTCCCCTTTGGGTGAGTCGTACCTTGGGCACTCTGGTGTGGGAGGTTTCCCCTTGATAAGTGAGTGTGTGCCCCTTTTGGTTCATCTTTCCTTAAGGTTTAGGAATTAGTTGTGTAGTAGTTAATTTCCAACTGACATCCGAACTTGTATTTGGTTAGAAAGAGAGCTGGGCAACTTTGGTTGCAATAAACCCCATTTTGGATAGCGGCTGCTGTTTGCTTTGTGGGTGCCTATGCAACAGTATTTCAAACCAAATCTCATTAGAAGTTTATCTATAATTAATTATATAACTAAGCTGAATGCAATACTTTCTTTTCTTCTTTATTTTTCTTGAAGGTTCCAGATTTCCCAATTGTTGACAAAGGATGTGTTAATGACATCATTATGAAGTTCTGTTGTTTACTGTTTGCTTCAACAAGTAGTAATTTTATTGACTTTGGCAGAGAGATCGGTGTTTTGCATGATTTCAATAGATTTTGTGACACAGAGGCATAATAAAAGCCAAGATGTTCCAGAATAAACATCACTATAACTACCAGATGGAAATAGTCCTGAAGCATTACTGGTCTTCAAGAAACCAAAAATATTTTAGGAAAAACATTTTAGGAGTCAGCTTAATCATCTTGAAAACAATATCTAATTATAAAATACTGGTTTTTGAGAAAACAAAAGTATATAAATAGTAATTATTTCAGATCTTGCTACTTTATTGCACATATTTAGAATATGCTAGTCTTCAAAATACATGCCAAGACACTTGAGTTAGTATGCTAACGATACAAAGTAATTTGAATCTGAAATGAGATATTTCTGATTATAACAAATCAAGGCAGCTAAAGCTTAGAAGATTCTGGCAGCAAACTTAAATATACATGAACTTAGAGATGGTAGATATTGGCTGACCTTATTTGCAGAGCTGGTCAAATGATTATTTGTGATTTTCAGACGAATTCTAAATTTATCCTGGTAACAATAGCTTATGCAATCAGTGGATAATGAGCCCTGACACATGACAGGTTTATAACTCAAATCCGGGTCATGGCCATCAGGCCACAGAATAAAAATTAATCTATTCAACAGTACAAATATTTCCCATTCTGAATGGTGAGAAAGGAAGTCTTGTGTATTTGGGTGGAATAACTGTACACAAATACAGATGGTCAAGCAGGTATCATTTGTCTGCCAAATGAGACACAATAGATATTCTCAAATAATCTGTTAAGAATTTAGAAGCAATGAAGTGCACTGGGTAGATTATATCTGTTAGATCACAAATTGCAATAATACATATGGATTAAATAAAACGCAAACAGCAACGAGAAGGAAAGTGAAAACTGAAATAGAGGGCGTAATTAAATTAATCTTGCTGTGTAGTTAGTTCATTTATTACCTGAGTGGATTAAATTTTCTAGAAAACAACACAAGCAAAACAGATCTCAAGCAGCCTATGTAAATAAAAAAGCTTTTCTTAATGTCATGAAATGCAAGTGCTACTCAGTGAAAGAAAACAGTTCATAAATCCTTAGTCCAGAAGTTCATAGCCTTCCAAAAGTAAGGGTGACCTCTCTTTTTAATGCAAGCTGAGACTTTGACCAAGTCCCACTTCACTTGTTAGAAAAAGCAAACTATACTCTTGGCACCATAATTTGGTAGCTACGTGTTTAACATCTTTCCTCCAGGACTGCTTCAGCACTTGACATTTAGCAGAAACACACCGAGTAGCTGCACAGTGACCCCTGGCCTTTTCTAGCTGCAACCAGAGTCAGGGAATAAATCTGGCCAGTGCCAATACTTGCCAATCAGCCTTGAACAGGAACACGATTTTTGGCAGAAAACAGAGGAAATGGGGATACCAGTTAAGAAATAAGATGTTACCTTGCTGCCAAATTATCCTAGGAAAATAATATCACAGAGAAACCAGAAGAAAAGGATCTCCTATAGGCTACCTGACAAGTCCAGACCTTCAAATACTTGGGCTTAAAAAAAGTTGGTCCTCACAGGAAGATTTTGTAAAATCAGGTTTAAGATTTGCTTTAAGAATTTTTCCAGTTTAATGTTTTAAAATTCTTATCTTTCCAGAGCCTTATCAATGTGGTGAGTGGCAGTATAAATGCAGTATACAATGTCGTATAAAATACAGAAGAAAACCTTAGTTTCTCAAGATACTTCAGCTGCAGTAAATTCAATGTGCCTGGGGACCTTCCTGGACATGGAAGCCAGGTGACATGGTGTTACCTGGCTCTCTGCTCATAAAGTCTCAGCCTCCAAATCATGGTGTCTGTCTGATCTGGTGAGAACCATCTCTGGACCATCCTTGCTTATGAACTGTGCCTGGGAAATATTTTGAGAGCATGTCCACACCTCTAATTCCGGCTCCAGGACAAGTAGCTCTCCTTGTCACTTTTGAATTTTCTCAAATAGAAGCAGCATTTTTGTGGGAGGGCTGGAACACGCATAGAGAGAGAAGTTGCCTGGGATTTCCTTCTCATTCCCTGTTGCAGTGACTCCCGTTGCTCTCCCACCTCTTCAGGCACTCAAGTGCTTGTGTCAGTCCTTGCAAACCTGATTTCTCCCTTCAGCCATCACCTCCCTCCTTCATGCCGCCTCCATTTTTCACAGGATCTCTCTCATGTTAATCAATCCCCGGGGAATTTTTCCAGCCTCCTGTGATGGGAGGTAGAAAGCAGCAGGAGGCTGGCAAGAAGCCAGACAGGCAGGAGAATAATAATGCTGCCTTGTCTGCTCCAAACCCATTTAATTGCAAGCATCCTGCTGTACAAGCCATTTCATGAACCATTTGTCGTCTTCACAAATAAGCCCTTTACTCTGAGAAAATTTTGAAGAGCAGAAAGCTTAGAAGGAAAGTCTAGGTTGCCTAATTACGTGGTCACTTTGGGGTCTTTTATGCATAGTGGTGCCGCTGTCATTGCAACGTGTCCTTCAGGAAATGTGTGCATGCCAGTAGACCAGAGCTGTGCCTTACCTGTGTGCAGCACTGTAAAGCCCCCATCTCTGCTGTGCTGTAAGAGGCACCCTCTGTGCTGGCAGCTCACGGCCATGGGCTGCTGTGCTGTGTGAGCCTATAATTTAAAACAACCAAACCCAGGAGTCAGTTCTAGGAACTAATACAGCTCGTGTTCCAGTGTTGGAAATGCTGTATTTTTACTAGCTTCCTAGGGATTTTTCCAGTAGCTGGTTTAATCAGTCTTGCTGGTAGTCTGTCAGCCCCAGGCAGCATTTCAGTAGTGCATATTAGTGAAACATAAAGCTGGAACAACCTCTGAGGGCCACAGGCAGCAAACTGTGAGGCTGTCCCAGCTTGGCTGGTTCTGCAAAGGCATAAATCCACTGTTACTTCCTTCCTTCACCCCTTCTGCACTGAGCATGCATTGAATTCTGGGCTATACATAGTGCCTAAAAATTCTCCTTTCTCCATGCTTTTCTGTTAAAATCCAAGAGAGAGGGTTTGGGGTTTATTTTGGAGCTCCCTCAAACAGGTATATATATAGGCTTGTCACATAACGTATGCGCACATAATCTACATTTAGCTATAAATTTCAAGGATCTGATTAAAATGCATGTTGTTGATGGAAGGCAGAAGTTAGGCCCTAAGTGTTTTGACAAAACCTTCTATAAGATGAAGCTTCATTCAATTTTTTTGTTGATATAAATCAAGAGTAACTCTGGAAGTCATATCCTAAAAAATGGATGCCACTGAGAATCTGCCATGGAAATAGTTTTAATGGAAGAATCTGGCTTCAGTGCAAAAACGTGAAGGTAGAAATCAACCCAAATGAGAACCGTCATATACAGAGGTGGGTGGGTGTGTGTCATACAGAGCATCTATATAGAAATGTGCGTTCCTGTGGGAATACTCTCCTCTTTGTATGTGTAAGTTGAGGCTCTCACCTGGACAAATACTGCCAAATGATACAAGGAAGAAATTTTCATGATAAGGGTGGTGAAACACTGGAACAAGTTGCCCAGTGTTCAAGGCCAGGTTGGACGGGGCTTTCAGCAACCCTCAGCAACCCGATCTACTGAAAGGTGTCCCTGCCTATGGCAGGGGGTCGGACTAAATGATCCAGCTTAAGCCATTCTATGATTATATGAAAAATTATGATTGCTAAGTTGCATAGATTCATCTTTTCCTGCCAGCTTTTCCCTAGATGAGACATTATGACAGCCATGGGATTCAATGAGATGTACAAAAGATCTCCTTTTTTGCTACAGTGCTACCGGTGGTGGACTCCCTCACCAAATTCCATGTGTCACAAAATATTTGAGGCTGGACTAAACAATTCCATAGTTTTGGACATCGTTCCTCTGGTTTTGGGCACTGCTTGAGAACTGACTGACTATAGGGTTAGACAGGCTCCAGACATGATCCAGTATGGACATA
This sequence comes from Actenoides lindsayi, assembly GCA_025331215.1. Lineage (NCBI taxonomy): Eukaryota > Metazoa > Chordata > Aves > Coraciiformes > Alcedinidae > Actenoides > Actenoides lindsayi. The sequence goes on along the minus strand of WTSP01001860.1, from coordinate 7,947 downwards.
CACGGGCAGTATAAATTTAAAATTCCCCACACCACACTGGCAACACTCCTCTCTTCACATGCTCACAGTAGACTAATTCCTCAGTACCTTTCTTTTTATCTTCTTTTTGGCAAATGCCCATTACTAAGCAATAGGGGTTTAATGCCTTGGCACAAGATTCAAGGGGTGCTGGAAATGTCCCCACTGAACTGAATGAATGTCAGCAAGCCATTATCTTAGATTGTTTATCCCATGCTGACCACTCTACTTCCACTGAAACCATTCCATTAAAAACAAATGTGCTCCTCTGATGGCAAGTGAACAGTCCTCATGCAAGGCTCGCTTCGACGCAAAGCCCAGCAGCTCGCAGTACAGGTCTGAGGGCAGCGCCTGGCTCAGCCCCAGCCCTCCTGGCTGGGAACTCAGTCGTGGGCTGCCACGTGCCTGAGGCCAGCCTGGAGCACTGCCTTGCCGGCTTAGACACTGCAATGTCCTTTCACACTCACAAGACCCTGACATGCCCCTGTCCAAAGACATCTGCATACTTGGCAGCCAGCCTGCTTGTGATTTTCCAGTGGCACGTGTTCGGTGACTGCCGCCGCTAGCTTTGCCAGATGCAAGGAAAACATTTTGTAACCCTGGAAAATTCCCAGTACTCACTCTGCAGCAGACTGGTTAACAGTATCCTCCACCAGTGGCATGTCTGGACTGAGAAGCATCAAGGAGCAGAAACAACAGAACAGAGCCTTAGAGCAGGAAAAAGAGGAAGGAAAAAGCAAGGAGCAGTTTTTTCTGTCTTCAAGAATTTAATGGTATTATTTCTTATGCCAGGTATTCAAAAGTTAACAGCTGGTTCTCAAAGCCACACTGTTTTTAAGCCATGCAGTTAGCTTAAAAAATCAGGCTCTTGATACAGCTAAGATTCCTTTTCATTTGTCTTCTGATGCTTTACCTTTAGGAGGTGACATTTGCCAGCTTTTCTCTGCAGTCTCAATGGCTAGAAACCTACTTTTCATTGTCGTGAAAGCTGAGATCCTCACATAATCACATGGCTCCAGAAGCTGGGGATAGAAGTACATTGCGTCCCACAGGACCAGCCATCAGAGTGCTGGCAATGCTGCAGAATTTCCCCAGGGAGCTCATCCTGCTGTGCTTAATGTCCCAGAGATAATGTACAAAGTCTCAGATGAGCTGAAGGAGCAATCTAAAGGTCACATTCAGCCCTGTGCAACGAACCAGCACAACGCTACAGATCACATACCTCTCAAGTAGGATCTCTCCATCTAGGCCACGCTGACATTCATGTTGACCTCAAGATTGGATTGAATTTCACTCAAGGTGCATTCAGAAGACCCAACAGCTCAGCTGGTGGCTGCAAAAGTGAACGGAAGCAAAATCTCAGAACTAGAAAAGGGTGTTTTTTGTTTTGGGGTTTTTTTTGTTGTTTGTTTTTCTTTCTGATAGATGGGCTATTTCTTCCAAATCTCTCTCCTGTTGGCCAAAAATTTTACCTCATTCAGAAAGTATCTTTTAGATGAAGGTAATGGCACAATATATACTTCTTTTAGGATGCAAGTTAGCTCTTTTTTCTTATGGTAAGAATTATTGCTAAAGAAAGGAAAAGCAGTAAGAGGCTTGTCAATGTTTGGGTTTTTTTCTCCATTATTTGCACAGCCAAAATAGAGGATTTCATTATCTTCTGGGTTCTGGAGCCAATTCAGGCTGAAAGTTGTGCTGAGGATTGGATTTCTTGTCCTCATTTAGGTTGTCAGCTCCAGGAAGGTGACATAATCTGCAATAAAAGACTTTGCCTACTCCAAGAGTCCAGAAACCTTGGCAGGACAGTTCTTGGGCAAGGCATTTCGTGCAAGTGTTGAGTGGGCATTTTGTAGCACATTTTTCCTCCCTGATGTTTTCCCAGTGCCTTTCCTGTGCCAGGGGATGGGGTAGAGTGTCACAGCATAGGGTGGGGTGACTTGCCTGGTTCTGGTTTAGCACAAAAATAAAATGCAGAGCAATGGAACATGCTCAGACAGGAAATGACTTATTTCCTTGTGCAGCTGCTATGACAGCAATGTTGATGTTGGATCTTCCCTACCTGAAAGAAAAGAAATTAAGTTCAACAAAAATAGGACCTGATTCCTGTGTAGTTGAGACGTCACCTCACTCTGGAAGGTAGTTTTCTACAGCCTCTGTGCACGGAGCATCAATCATGCAAACTGCCAGAGGTGGACAGTTGTACATTTATCTTCCTTTATCTACAAGATGCACAGCCTTGAGTAAAGAAAAAATGGTTATTTAATTCTGTTTGTTTGAACCCAGTAAGAAACAAGGAGGGATTTTCCAATCACACTTGAGGTAGTTTCATTTCCATTGCCCTTGAGACAGAGGTTTATAATTCTGTCACTTGAGGGCAGCTGTCTGCACTCTTAACTCCTGTGATGCCTTTGGGGAAGAGGGTAATAGTCTTCAGTGACCGAAAAATCTTCTCTGGACATTTAATGTGGGAAAACCTAGGCTTTCCTGGCACCAGAGTTGGTTCAGCTGTAATTTTCACTGCAGTCCTTGTGATTCCTCTGAGAAAGATGGTATGCTCTCTGCTCAGCCCACTGGCAGAAAGGACCAACCTCATCTTGGCAGATAGTTGTTTGTTTTTTCTTTTTCCCTTCACAATTTGCTTTCCTTGTGCTGCTGAGAAAAGACAAAAAGAGCTATTGTTTCACCAACCTTCCTTCCAGCACTGCAGGCCATTTTTAACTTTTGAACAAAGTGGGAGCAGGGAGTATCCATGAAGCTGCATGGCAGCAATTTACTGTAGAGGAAAATCAATGCTCCCCATCGAACCAGCTCAATAGTCTTGTGTGCATGCCCAGCTGTTTTGTTTCCAGATGCTATGTTTTGTTCTAGTAGCATTTCCAGTTGTCGCGATCAACCTGAGCTCTATGTTTTACCTGCAAATGTTTTAACTTGGTCAAAATATTAATAGGCTCAGGTTAATTCACCCTCTTTAAAATGTGTGGAAAAGGAGACCTGCACCAAGGAGTTGAGGGTTCCCTGTGAAATGGCATATGAGAGGCTGAGCAATGAGGTACAGATGGGCAGTAGTGTGCATTTACTGACTCAACAGAACCTAAGTCTGATTTATAGTGATTTATAGGAGATCAGAATCAGGTATAGACACCCTAGGGGTTTTCAGGTCCAGGAGGGACCAGCCTTGGGACTGAGATGGTGCCTCTGTAGCTGCCACATGCTTTGGACTTACACTTTCTGGGGTTTGTTTGGCAATGGCTTTGCAGTTCCCTGCTTTGCTCATGGAAGCAAAGGTTGAAGCAGCAGCAGTATCCCCACCTCTTCCAGGGTTTCCTGTTCTTGTTTCAAAAGTAGATCTTTCCTTGAAAAAAAAAACCACCCTGTTTTGCTCACATTTGTTCCTGTTTGCACTGTATCTCCTTCTCCTTTCTTTTAATCCCTCACAGGGCCATACCTGCCCTCTCACATTAAGCCCATATGTGCCAGAGTGGCCTTGCTGGATTTAAGGGCAGTGGCCAACCTCTGCTGGCCTGTTTTCCAGGAGGCTGCCACAACCCCCAGACTTGTCCTGGTGGCTCCCTGCCAGCTCTTGGGAGCTTCATGAAATCCCTCCCTGTGACTGTGCCCACAATAAGCGTGCATTCCACTGCTCAGTCTAGCCATGGAAAATCTGCTTGCATCCCCTTGCAGACAGGGTATGTTGTAGCCAGCAACTACTAGGGCTGGTAGACACATGTCTACTGGAGCAGAGGCACATCCACACATTTCTAACTAACCACTATCAAATCCAGCTTTACCTCAGCCGTATGAAGTTGCCCAGCAAGACTGACCTACACATTGACCTTCCCTGCCTGAAGTCACTGCTCTGGGGCTTTAAAGTTCATCTACTTTCATTAAAAAAACCCGCAATCAGTGAGAGACCAGTGGTAACACTGCAGCAGCAGCGACAAATGACATGGTGGCATGCGCAAGTGCGGTCTTGTGCACTTGCTGTGCAGTCACTTGTGCTGTCACATGGTCTCCGGGGAGCCCCATGGTGAGGACAGTGATGGCAATGTCTCTGCCAGGTGGGGATCAGTTACCCAGGCTGGGAACATAAAAGGAGGGATATACCGTCCCCTACTCTCCTGCCCACAAATCTCCCAGTACAGGAGTGAGAAGGCAGGTAGGAAACCTGCTTGGACCATAATGGGATGTGGAGAAGGTGCTCAGAGAATTAAATGGCCCTTCACATAACTGAGACTGGAGGTAAAAAAGCTGAGATTGATTGATACTAGCTTCTCCCACAGTGCACAATCCCATCCCATAGTGCCATGTCCAACAAGCAACCTAGCTCAAACACACTGCTCAACCCAGCTGTGAAGGCAATTGATTGTCACCCTTATGTCAAAAGACATGTATGTGCTGTTGTGTGCATGGGATTACTCCAGCAGATTCCAGCCTCCAGAAATCAATGCCAGCATGAGAGCCAACCCACCACTGAGCATGAAGGCTTTACTGCAGAGGTGCAGCACAGACTCAGGATTGTACTGGTGGGGACATCCTCACATTTTGTTGTTGTTTGAGGAGGAAAAATGTAGTGGTTTTCTCCAGGAGATGTCAACTCTATCTCTTGGTAAGATCATAGAACCATAGAATGGTTTGGGCTGGAAGGGACCTTAAAGATCATGTAGTTCTGGGACACTTACCACTAGACCAGGTTGCTCAAAGCCCCATCCAACATGGCATTGAACACTTCCAGGGACTGGGAATCTACAGCCCCTCTGGGCAACCTGTTGCAGTGTCTCACCACACTCACAGTAAATAATTTCTTCCTTACATCTCATCTAAATCTGCCCTCTTTCAGTTTAAAACTGTTACCCCTTGTCCTATCATAACACTCCCTGATAAACAGTCCCTCTCTGTCTTTCCTGTAGGCCCCCTTTAAGATGCATTTTTAGATCCTAACCAGAGGATTCCTGTGCAGGTTTCTAACTAATTTCTTTAGCAATTAGTAGAGGTTATGATGTATTTCCCTGTAGTAGGTGTCAGAGACCTATGGAGAGAAAATGCCCCCAAAAAGCAAGGAAGCAGGGAAGGGGCACAGCCCCTGCTCAGGTAGCATTATGGTCAAGAGGCAAAGCTAGGTGTGATAAGCTGTCCCTGTGCCACGAGGCTGCAGCTGAGCACCTTCTGCAAGCCCAGCACTGGTTTCCAGCCTCAGAAACCTAAAGCAGATCATCCTCAAGGCTAGTCAGATCTGGAGTCAAGGCAGCATTTTTTTATACAGGTTTGATTGTCTAAATAAATATTCTAAACCAGTAGTCAAAATAAAGAAAAAAAAAGTCCTCAAAACCAGTTCCATCTAACAACAAAGGAGTTCAGAAAGCTGAATGAGGATAGTTATTTAGCAGATTCCCCCAGTTTGGTCACTGAAACAAACTTTCTTACCGTGTTTTTATTGAAGGCAAACCCAAGTTTCTCCTGGTTTCACTGGGACAGAATCCTAGGCCATCCATGGTCTACAGGCCATTAACAGTTTGCAGTAAGCCAGGGCAGCTGCCCTGAGCTGGCTACAGATGTATCCCAGACTATAAATGTCACACTCAGTATAAAGTCAGAAGTTTGAGCTCCTCCTGCTCCTTCTCTTCCTTCTCCTTCTACTCTTTCTTCCTTCTCCTCTTTCTTCCTTCTCCTCCTGCTTTTCTCCATCCCTGGAGCAGCTCATTTACCATTCACCTCCTAAGGACAGCTTTCTGTTTATTGTGAGCGCTATACATTTGCTGGACTGAGTATAACTTCTGTTATTTTATTTTGGTATTAGTTTGGCTGTTTCATTAAATCCCTTTTCATTTTAGCCTACAGATGTCCTCTCCTTTTCCCTCTCCCCTCTCAGCTGAGGAGGGGTCATTAGGCGATAGAAAACAGCTACAGTTTAGTCCTGGATATAGGCTTAAATGTAGACAGAGGTACTGCTATTTGAACTGGGGCTGGATGTAGGACTCTGCTAGACATCCCAGGAGGCAGGTGATGCCCTGAAGAGCTGAGATCAGGCTCATCTCCCAGGCTGGGTGTTGTGGCTGCTGGGCAGGAGCTGGGCTGGGCTTTGCTTTCTGCCTAACACAGTTAAGTCTGAGCCTGAAGGGACCACGTCAGCCTAGTGTACAACTGTTATTATCTCTTCCACACAAAAGGTGGTTGGGACAACCCATAAACACCTATAATGCAAGTTGACATTGGCTTGACTTCAATGATATTATTTTGAGCTGCAAAACGGCATTATTTGGGCTGCTCTGCTCCTCTGTGCTCCTGCCAGCATGCTGCAAGTGGCTGGGGGACACCCAGGCCCAAGCTAGGTGCCCATGGTCTGGGTTTCACCCTTCCAACCACTGCACTGGCTGTCTTTGGAGCTCTGTGGCTCCTGCGGGGTGGGGATTAGCCTCCAACGGTGCAGCTGAATCCTGCCCTTGTGACTCCCAAGGACAATGCCAGCAGGAGCTGGAAAACAGAGACTCCTAACAAAATCCCGACTGATACAGGAAGCTGCTGCAGCACCCCAGGTCTCAGTGGGAGGACATATCCCTGTTTGCTCACTGTGGGGAATGTTGGATCTCCAGCTACTCCTCAAGCCCTGGATGCAGGTATAGGCACCTGCCTGATTCAGCCGTTCGTGCACTGTGGTTTTGGGTGACTCCCAGAGTTAAATTCTGTGTGCCAAGACAGTGTGGCTGTACCAGAGACTATGGAAACTGTTGGTGAGTGTCCACCAGCAGTATTGCCCAGCAGGAGGAGGGCATTGGGTTTTGATGTGAGCTTAGTACATAGATGAACTACTTACCAGGTAAAATGCCAACTAGAAGAGCATTAGGAGCTACACGATCCAATGATTGATTTACTATTTATTAAATGCATCCCTTGTTGATGCTCTTCAAGTTCAGACTGGATTTACTCCAAAAGCTCCAGGTTAAATTTTTTTATGGCAGTGAATTTTTTATGGCCCTTGAATTATGTTTCAAATGTAGAAAAGCCTTAAGACTTCTCTTTCTCTCCATTGTATTTATTAGATGTGTTTAAGCTTAATGCTTTTGATTCCTGGCTATTAATCACACATATCTCTGTGAACTCAAAACTCCATAATGCCACTTTATTGACGATTATTCAGGAAAATGTTAGGTTAAGCAGTAAGGAGACAAAAAAATAAGTGATGGGAGAGTTTTTTCTTGAAGAACAGAGATTAATTCCAGATGAAGGAGCCTCATGCTCAGCTGCCAGGGAGAGCAATTCAGAGATGACCAGATGAGAGAGGGAATGGTTTTGTCTTTCTGGGTTTCCAATAGATACAGACAGCTCTTGCTCCAGCTGGAGACCTAAGCAAGGGCAGTTTTGCCCTGATTCTATGCTGTCTGGTATTAAAATGTTGTTTCAGCCCTAGGAGGATAAAAATGAACAGCAGCAGCTCTTGGGAGGACTTGCATCAGGATGCATTATCAAGCAATGAGGAGGAAAGATAGGCCACTTAGTGTCTTCTCTAACAACCACTAAGCCAGCACATTAATTTGGTACTTAGGAATTTAAATAAGATGGGCACAGCTGTACATAACCTGCTTGGTTGCAAACCCAGTGGATTATGAAACATGCTGTGCAAATAGAAGTCATTATTGTTGCCTTTGTGGCCTTAAGTTGCAATAAAAGGTACCTGCTATGAGCCATAGTTTCATGCCTTTGGTGTGCCATGGGGCTTAAAGCCAAAGGCAGCATCATTTCACCCAGTTGGAAAGTGCATTAGTACCTTGCCAGTGCAGGCTCTGGAAACTGTTATTCCAGGAAGAAGGAGGAAGTCTTCCATTTTTGTTTTGGCCTTAAACCCACCCCCCCTCCCCCCCCCCCCCCCCCCCTTCCCCAAATAAGCGAGAGGTGAGTGGGTTTTTTTGTCTTTTCTTGGTGTGGTAGGCAGGGGGG
>WTSP01001859.1:0-14921 GCA_025331215.1 Actenoides lindsayi | reverse complement strand
GGCTGCCGGGAAGGGTGGGCCGGAAAGAGCGGGGGCAGAGGAAAGAGACCCGCCGTGGGAGACAGCCCGGCGGCAGCTTGGGCCCCGTCCCCTCGGAGGCCTCTGCGGTCTCCGCCGCAGTGAGAGGCCTCCAGATGCAGCCTGTTGGTAGCGCCCGGGGAATTTGGACGGCCCCAGTTTGCTGGTGGGGCACTCGAGCCTTAGCCACAGCCCCAGGCTGGAGTTGTGGCGGGACAGGCGCGTTTGCAACCAAAGCGCCTTTGCCGCTTTGTAGCGAGCGGCGTCACCTGCCGTGTTGAGAGTCACCTTGGCCGGTGTTACCGATAACCACGTGTGGCCATTCCCTGCAGCGTTCAGTTGCAGAGGATTGCAGAGCATTCAGGCTTTCTTAGCACTCACAGAAAATGGCAGTTCATTTAAACCGCTGTAACTGTTTAGCAGTGACCATAAAATCAGAGAGTTGTTGGGGCTGGAAGGGAGCTCATGAGGTTTCTGGTCTCTCCTGCTCACATTGTGGCTAGCTCTGAGGCCATTCAGGATTTTGTCTGGTTGAGCCTTGAAGGACAGAGGCTGCACAGTCTCTCTGGGCCCCTGATCTGGTGTTTGACTGTCCTCAGGCTGAAGATTTTTTCCTTATGTCAAATCAGAACCCCATTTTCCAGCTTCTGCCAATTCTCCCTTTCTTCCAACATGCACTTGGGTGAACATGGCCTGGCTCCGTCTTGTCTGTAACCTTCCCATAGGTGTTGGGAAGCTGTGGTCAGGTCCTCACTAAGCCTTCTTTTCTCCAAACTAAACAAGCCCTGTTAACTCAATCCTTCTAGTAAGGCAAGTGCTCCAGCCCCTGTATGTCTGTGCACCGCTGCTGGACTTGCTTGTTTATAAGTATCCCTGTAGGACTGGACACAAACTGGATTTAGTGTTGCAGATGTGGTTGGCTTGGAGTGAAGGAAGGATGGTAACTGCTTCCCTTGATCTCCTGATAATGCTGCTTTTGGCCTTCAGACATTAGATGAGAGCATAGCAAATAACTGGGTGCTGTTGGTCAGGGGTGGCCAGTTTGCGTGGTGATGGTTGAATAGCTTGCTAATATAATTTCCATCTTTATGGGTGTATAACGTGCAGGTATGATTATGTAGCATGCGTTACATCACAAGCACACATGTGAGACATGTTTTGCACTGATACGACATTTAAAACTTTTTCCCATCACTGGAAAGGGGGCAGCTGGGCTTTGTAGTCAGGCACGTTAACAGTGCAACGTGGTGGCACGAGCACCTGTCTGAAGAGAATGTCCAGTTCCTCAGGAAGATGACTGCGGAGGAATACCAAGCTCAGACAGCCAGCAAGCTCTGCCCTCTGAAAGATGAGCCGTGGCCACTGAACGAGTGGAAACCAGGTGAGAAAGTCTCTTCTCGGGGAATACCAAACTCGTGCTGAAGTTGTTGTTGTGTTGTGGCATTCAGTAACATCAGGATTGTTTCTTCTAAAGGATTTTCCTTTTACCTCAATCATCTGCCACATCTCTTGGGAAGTAAATGTAATACACTCGTTCTCTGAAAAGCATTTAAAATACTGCAAGGTGTTAAGAACCTTGGAAGAAATTAGATTTTAGTCCAGATCAGCACTTGGCCAGTCCCACTGCTGTACAATGACGAAATAATAAACTAAGAATTAATCAAAAAAGACTCCTTAGAATATGAAGTGTATGAACTTCAAAATGTTTTTGTGAATATTGCTGGACTCTGAAGAAAAACTGCAGTATATAATACATACAGTGTTTATCTGCAGTATATAATAAATAATAGTATTTATCTGTAGCATATAGTATATAATCTGTAGCATATAATACATCCCACTCCTTTTCAGTGAGTCACAGACCATCTCAAGTTGGAAGGGACCCATGAGGATTGTTGAGTCCCGCTCCCTGCTCCCCACAAGTCTGCCTAAACCAAAACCATGTGACTAAGAGCATCATCCAGATGCTCCTCAAGCTCTGACGGGCTTGGTGCTGGGACCACTTCCCTGGGGAGTGTGTGCCAGGGACAGACACCTTTTCCTGGTGTCTGAAGGCTTATGGACTGAAACACAACATAAAGGTTTTGAGCAGTTAAAAGGGCCATGTCGTCTGACAGCAAACACCAGAGTCTGCAAATCCATGACAAGATCCTTGAGTATGACAGTAGAAGCTGGAACAAAGAGCATTTATTCTTCATCTTAAATGCTGTTTTTCATGACAGGGGCTGTCGGAAGCCAGACTTGATGGGTTGTCTTTGCTGTGCAGTTAGTGACAAAAACACACCGAGGTCTGGGTGGGAGGAACCCTGACAACAGTGAACTTCTCCGGAGTTAGTTTGGCACTGGTGAAACTGCATGGGTGTTGTGTTGCCTAAAAAAAATAGTCCGAAGCACTGGCTGTTCCAAACTTGATGGGGAGCTGTTTTGCCTGGTCTGTCAACCACTGCTGGGGCAAGCAGAACTTCACTGCTAGTGGGATTAAAAACAAGGAACCCAGCCTACCCCAGGGAGTCAGCAGAGCTTCCTCTCCTTCTGCAGCTCCTCGGGAAAGATCTGAGTTACTGTGACTGTGCAGGTTACGGGACGGGCTCTTTGAAACATTAAGTGAAGTTGCATCCGTGTTCTGTTTTGATCTACAGATTCCATCAGAGTTGGTGTTGTTGCAGTAAAACTGGGAATGATGCCAATATGGACTAAGTCAGGAGAGAGACATGCTGTCACTCTGCTTAAGGTGAAAGAAATCATAATGAATTTCATCTCCTCTCCTGTACTGATACTTAACCAGTTGTCTATAAAATTTATTTTGATTTCTAGAGCAGTTATGAAATTATACTTTTCATTCTACTAATATTTTTTTCTCAGATAAGCCTTTAATGGATTGGAAAAATAATGTCTATGGTATAAAGGTGACACGGTCCCCTATTTGTAGGCTGTGTTTTCTGTTACACAGATACAAACAAAAACAGCAACTGACTTTATTTCCCTTGTTTTGATAATCTCTTATTACAATCTCAAGGCGTAGGCATCTGCTTCTACTGAAACAACCACTCTTTTCCTTTTCCCAAGGTGCAAGATTGCCATGTTTTAAGATACGTTTCAAAGGAAGAGTCGGGTGCAAAAACACCTAAGCTGCTGGTTGGAGGCAAAAACGTGTCTCCTTTTCATGTAAGTGCACCACTTTGGGTGTTTTTCTTAGAATAGTTGTTTCTGTGGTGATTAGGGTACAGAAGCAGCAGAGGCAGGTTCTCTAGAAGATTAACTGGCAGGCGTGCGTGCTTTGGAACTGGCCTTTTGTCACATCCTCCCCTGCTTATCACCTTAATGCCAGGGTCCATTCTGGGGTAGGGGAAGAGAAGAACTTTTTGGAAGCTTTGCCTCTGGATTTTTTAGGAAAGTGGTGGGTTTAGGGAGCTGCCGTGGTGTGGAGTGTCCCGTGCTGATGGACAGATCTGAAAGGCCACTGGCAGTGTAGAAATGAGTGTGCTGGATGCTTGTTTAGACACTCCAGTGCCTGAGGTGGAATTCCCAGGTACCTTCAGTGGCTGACGTTGTCCAGCAGAGCTGTCATTCCTGAGCAGGAGAACTGAATTACAGATGAGGGCAGGAACAGAGCTTTCCCTCAAAGGACTGCAGTTTCTATCATCCGTTACTTCTATAAAATACCACTTTTCACTTCTTGCAGTTTCCTGACGCTCATTTCTTTGATTTAACCAATTTAAAAATAAAAAATAAAAAAATAAGACTCATGATTAAGAAGCAGATTCTCAGTCGGTGATCATGGCTTTTTGAGGATGTACATTTCCCTTTTTCAAACAGGAGGTTGTCCTAGAGCCTCAAAATTAATCAGTGTGCCTGGTTTTGCTTTAGTAGGGGAGAGGGAGGAAGGAGCTTTTTTCATATGATGAATCTGTTGGGTTTTATAGTATATTCTACTGATCTTGAATAGGTTTTCAATTTAAAACAATATTTTAAGATATGTTTTTATTCACTTTTCTCCATAACTACTTGTACCCTTCAGGTGTCTGTCCTGTCAGTTTAGTCCATTTCCACTTTGCAGGCGTGACATTCTTCCTGCAGAAATTACACCAGTGTTTTTTCTTTCCTGTTACCTTGGTTTTAGACATGCAGGAATCACATGAATAAGAATTTTCAAGTCATATTATGCACGTTAGACTGCTTACAGTTGATCTTTTCATAAAGATGATGTTATCAGTGATGCCATATGTTGTCAGAGCAGGAAACAAGGAGGTATATAGAAAATTTTGGTATAAGCAGCTCTTGTGAACTGAGAAACTGTACTCAAAGCCAAACTACCTAAAAAGTCAACTCCAGGATTGTTTTTAATTATTTTTTTTTTATTCAGTAGTTTGAGTTATGTTAAAAAGTCTTGTGGACATCATTTTTTTACAGGTTAGCTTTAGTTAATTTGTTTGAACTTAGACTCATTTTAAGCTATTAATTAATATGTGGTGAGCACCTGGCCTGAGACTGAGCTCTGCATTATTACCATTTTTATTGTTGTTTTTATCATCATCACTGTCTAACCAGGATCATTTCCAAGAAAGAGCGTGGCGTGCTGGTTCTGAACAATGGTACTTGTTAAGGCATTAACAAATTATGTCTTTGTGTGGTTTAGCTGCAGGTTGCATCCTTGCTCTCCCATGTTCGTCAGTCTTTTTTTGTTTCTTTTCTCTCTGAAGTGTCTGAAAGTGAGAATTCATGGACAGCTGAATGATGCTGGGTTGTATTAGCACAAGCAGTTTATCGTCTGCTAATTCCTCCTAAGAACAGCTGTCTTCCTCAGATTCCTCACAGCTACTGATTTTTAATGAATTCAGTCTAATGATTCCCTCAGTAATTTTACTAACAGAGAGTCTCATGTATTTCTGTGTCAAATGGCTTAAAAATTGATAAGGGGTATTATATTTTTTAGGAAGTTTTTGAGTGATTTGTTAAATGTTTTGATTTCTTCTTAGCTTGATGTATGTCAGTCTCTTACGAATGAACAGATTTTTCATGATGTTTTAATGCAAAATAATTCTCAAAAGTACAATTCTGTCAGGGTTCTAACCATTTTGTGTCCAAATATTTTATATGCTTCCCTTAAGTGAGGGCATATCCATCATTTTCCAATGATACCGGGAGATGATGTTGGTCTTTTTAAAATGAAGAACACCTGAGAATTCACTCAATGTTCTCCTCTTCAGTACTGTGTTTTAGGAAGGTTCTGTGAAGACTGGTGTTTTGTTTGTAGAAATACATCTCCCTGACTTGGCTGGTGGAAGAAAACTCGTTCTCAAGGTAGAACGGCGCAAGGCTGTAGTGGGATTCTGGAGATGTGAGCCATTTTTACCCCTTGGCTTCACTGTGCTTTTCTTTCTTCAGCTGTGGTAGCTCTTCCCAGTGCCCCTGCTGAGCACAGAGTTCCCCTTGCTGTCACCCAAGGTGGCAGTTTCACCCAACAGTGCAAATAAAAGGATTGATGTGGAGGTTTTCAGCAGAAAGGGGGCTTGTTTATTTTTAATTCTTACATATGGCACTACAGTTCACTACAGTTGTCTTCCATTGATGCCTCCGATTTTTGTGGTCTTAAGGGAGATTTTTGTATTTAGTTGGGTTTTTTAGTTGTTTTTTTATTTAAAAGATACTTGGAAGTTTTTTGTACTTTGACCTCCATTTTAACAAATCACTCAGAAAAACCTTTTAACTCTCAAAGACTTCATATCCACGCTTTCTCTTCAGATATGGACAGATCCATAAAGTCAAAATTGCTGTTTGTGTCTGAGATCCTGATCATCTTGCCCTTTCATTCTTCACAAAACTTCCTCTGTTATCCTAAGACTTAAAGGATTTTTAAAAACAAAATGAAGAGCAGCGTGCAGATTTTCAAAATAAACTAAGTAATGATTTTTAAGTTATTCACGTTATTTTTTCTTAAAACCCAGAAGATTATTTTTGAGAGAGAACCACACAGAATGTTTAAGAAGTGGACCTCAGATCTGTGACTGTCCAAGTGTGACGCTGTTGTCAGATGCTTAAATTGCTTTCTAGGAGAATTCATTTGAAGAAAAATCACCTCCTTTGCTTTTTTCCTATGGCCACAAGTTTTCCTGCATCACTGTTTCTGTTGCTTGGTACCATCTGAGTGTTCAGCTGCTCTGTGAGGTGTCGTGTTTAAAACTGCTGAGAACAGTTTTAAGTACTTTTAACTTTGTCAGACTTCTCTGAGAAAGAGCCCTCCTTGAGTTAAAGCCAGCAGTGGTTTGACACTGGGTGTACTTGGTGTATCTTAAAAATGCATGAACCATAAACATGCTGTTCTTCATTTTTCCACCTTGTCCAGAGACTCTAGATTAGATTCTCTTCTGTGGGAAGTGAAGCATTTTTAGCAATTTCTGCAAGACCAGGCTTTATTTCTGTTGTTTTGTTAGTTACACCAAATACATCATATTTGTGGTGGTGTGGGACTCGGTCATTAGAAGCTTTGAAAAAGAGAAAATGCTTTTAAATTGCTACAAAACTCTTTGAAAGTCATGAAAAAGCAGGAATTTATTTTATGTACATTCTAAATGCTTGGTTTCCCTTTACCAATCTTAGAAATCTTCGTGTATCACTTGTTTATATGATGCAGGGTAACTAGTTGACAGAAAATGCAGACACAGGAGTTCTAAATTAATTTGACAGAAAGTTAAACCGTGAGTCTCCAGACAGGAGTGTGGTGTGATGTGTCTGCTTCTCTGAGTGGTGCTGACAATCTGTAATCACTGTCTGTGCCAGGTTGATCCTGGGGTATTTTAAGATTACTTCTTATTTTATGGCTGCTCTTTGTTACAGAAATCAGAGTCTGCAATGGAAATTTTCAGAGAAGCTGGAGTACCACGGAAGCAGAAAGTCACAACATTTAATGTGACAGATGATGCCATAATTAAACCAGGTAATGGGTTTGAGCTGCTGCATATTATATGTGTAGTCATTTACTATCGGTGCTTGTAGACATAAACCAAGTTATGACATGTACTTCATTTTTGTTTTGTGTGGAAATTGCTGGATTTTTATTTCTTTGTCATCAAGCACAAAACACATGGTTTTTTTTCTTAGGGAAAACTGAAAGATGGGCTTTACATTATAGGTGACAAGAAACAGGGTTTTTCCTTTTACTTGTATATTCTGTTTCCATTGATTACAAAATAAGCTTGATCCAAACTACCTAATGTGAACATGGAGCTAAGAAATAAATGTCTGTAACCTGCACTCACTTGTTGGCAGTAAGTACGAATGCATTTACAGGAAGTTATCTGACTCCTTATGAGAGGGGCACCAAGAATTTAGTGGCAATGTTTCTCAGGAGCCTAAAATAGCAGTTTGAGGTTTGTTTCTTCTTGCTCCATTCAGAAGTCAGACTGGTGGCTGTCATATTTGGCATCTTTTTCTGGCAAAGTGGTTTGGGTTTTGTTTTGTTGTTTTATTTCAAAAACCCTCCACTTTATGAAGTGCTAGTAGTTGTAAGTGGAGCTTGTTCTGTTTTCTTGCCAAGTTTGTTTATTGTGAGTCTTAATTAATTAAGTTTTTCCAGCTTTGTCTCCTTTGGTGTTTGAAGGGCAATATATCAGAGTGAAGTCCCAACCCTTCCCTCCTACTCATCTGAAATTGGGCTAGGAAATGAGAAATGTGCTTAAATAGCAACTCTAAAGCATCTGTTTTAATCAGTGAGAGTTATAAAGAAGAAAAAATAATAGGTGAATAAAACCAAAGCTTTACTTCCTTTCCTGAGACTGTAATCCACCCTGGGTGGCAATTAGGACTGGACAGTGGTTTGAGGCATTCTGTGCTCAGCTGACATGATGTCTCCTCTTCTTTTGAAGGCACTCCTTTGTATGCTGCTCACTTCCGCCCAGGACAGTTCGTGGACGTTACTGCAAAATCGTAGGTTCCTAATGATTTAATGACTATGGTTCAGCTTTCTCCTAGGCTCCTTGGATACTTTATTTTCCCCTCTACTTTGCCTTGAATTCATTGCTCACAAAAGCTGAAATACACTCGCAAGGGTGGTGGCAGGAAATAAGTCCTTTCAGCCATTGGGTCAGAAATAGCAAATTATCTTTTTTTTTTTTTGCTGAGGCTTTGGAACACGGTGAGGAAACAGGTAATACTGCAAGGGCTGTGGGTCCCCCTGCATTGGCTGTCACACCTACGTTAGCATGGAAGGGCTTGACAGACAGCTTGAGAAAGCGATTCTCCAGCTTAGCTTGGGTGGAGAGGTCTGTAATGCAACATCTGTGTTATGCAGATGTGAGGAATACATTCCGAAAGGCATCGATTCCCAGAAAGACTGCTTAATTTTGATCTGGAGAAGAGATGCCAAGAGAGATGTGTTCTGTGGACTGGAAGAAAAGCAGAAAGGTAGCGACTACATTTAGCACGACAACAGAGCTGCCAGGTTCCTTTTTTTTTGTTCCCTCTGCTACTGCAGCTCATCTCCTTGCCAGCAGTGGCTGATGATCTTTTACTTTAACGTGGGAGGAATGATTTCCTCGCAGACCGCTGCGAACACCAAATTAGAGCTCAAGTGGTGGAGGGTGGCAAAAGCAAAACTGGCATCTTGCGCAGAGCTTAGTCATGCCAGAGACAGAACTCCCATCTCCCAGAGAACTGAGAACTCCCATCTCCCTGTTTCAATGCATCTTTCTTGTGTTGTGGTACAAAGATAATGTTTTCCATTTGATGGTGTATTTTTGTGTGATGGAGGCAATACCCAACCCGGCCTGGTTGAAATATCATCCATTATAATTGTCTCACATAAGTGTGGAACTTTTAAATGTCTAATATTATTCATGAGGCTTTGTATGTCCATAGAAACTGATGGTATCAGTACAGCTGAGCGGTCAGTTCCAATATAGCTACACCTGACTACACCTCAAGGGCTCCCTGTTGAGAAAAGGAGGTCAAGGAGTTGTCTGGGGTTCGTGTTTTTCAACTTCCTTGTGTGATGGCACGAAAGTTTTCTGTCAATATGTCTCTAATCATTCCAGTCCTTCTGTATTCAGGGCTTTTTTACCCTTTTCCTGCAACTCACATTCTGATTTCTACTTTGAATGGGGTTTTTTTCTTCTTAAATTCCACTTTTCTGGAATGCTGCATTTATCCTATCCCTTTAACTCTTGAGCAAGGATCAAACTATTTTTTTCGTTGGTTCTTCTGCTTTATTCCATGCAATTTCATCCAGTGCTGCTTAGTGTCATACTTGAGTGGGGTCTGTTTTTTCATTATTTTTCAGAATGAAAATCATCATTCTTAGTTAGTGCACCTCAGAGTACAGGTTTCACAATGTCACAGAAATATCCAAGAAATGCTTCAGTGAAGGGCAAAAAGAGTTTTATCTTGAGGCTGATTATAGCACTGAGCTATAGCATTTGTACTGCACTGTGAGGGGAACATGTGAATGTGCTTCACGTTAGACTTGTATTCTGCACCCCCTCAGGAGGAGCCACCTTCTCCCCACTGAAGAAATGTGGAACCTGGGGGGGTTTGGAGAAGAGATGTTCCTTGGTTTATTTCTGTGCTAGCCTAAGCAGCAATCTCTTTCCTCTCTCAATGCTTAGGACCTGCTTTTGGGGTTTTATATTAAATGTTATTATACAGTTGCTTTTCATTTGTGTTTTTCTGATTGTTTTTTATTTTGTTCTTCTGGTGTCCTCTTGGTGAAAGCTTCATTACAGTACCATGTGTTGGGGACCATCACA
This sequence comes from Actenoides lindsayi, assembly GCA_025331215.1. Classification (NCBI taxonomy): domain Eukaryota; kingdom Metazoa; phylum Chordata; class Aves; order Coraciiformes; family Alcedinidae; genus Actenoides; species Actenoides lindsayi. Next base: position 5,163 of record WTSP01001859.1, on the reverse strand, counting down.
GCAAGGAGCACTTTGTTAGTTTTTTTGCCTGTTTGACTCTCTTCTAGTGCATCTCATTCTGCAAAGTAACCTTTAAGTATTGCACTAGAATATGTTTATGGTATAAAACACAGACTTATTTTTTAAAATCTCTCTACAGAGCTTTGCTAAAGGTAAAAAAAGATCATAAGCCTGACTGAAATGATTGGTTATTGCCAGAAACCTTAAGTCTGACCAGCCCGGGTTTCTGGCTTTTCTTTTCAGAATCGGCAAAGGATTTCAAGGTGTCATGAAAAGGTGGGGATTTAAAGGTCAGCCTGCGAGCCACGGCCAGACGAAAACTCACAGGCGTCCTGGAGCAATATCTACCAATGTGAGGATTCTTGTTTCCTGGCTACAGATACTTAGAGAAGTGCCTACTAGAAATGAGCACTGTCACAAGCAGCTGCCGTTGCCATCTACGCGGTGGGAGTTCGGCTGTTTCAGGGGAAGCTCAGAAACCTGTAATGCAGTCAGCTTTCCTCTTGTGCCTCGACTTGTGAATATTCTGTGTTGCTGCTAAGTCAGCAAACAATATTTTGACTGAGCAAAACAAGGTATTTTGTCATATAGCTGACAGAAATAGTCTTAAGGCTTTGCTGACAGAAATAAGGTTTCAAAGAGAGTTCTAGCAATCTTTTATCACAGCATTTAGAGCCTGGAAAGGATTTACCTGTTACTTTATACTGTGGATATTCTGCTATTCTTTGGAACCTTAGTTGCTTTTATCACCTGACTTGTGTAACTGCTTAACGAACTATTTGATTCCCAAAACAGTTTGTTGGCACAGAGTAGAGAGTCGTAATTTGATGTTTCAAACTATAAATAATATTAGTTTAAAAGATCTTTGGAACAGGTTCATTTAAGTCTTTATCCCTATAAAGGTTGCACAATATTTAGGCTGAAGAAAGAGGGGGTTTGCAAACTAGCTTCATTGTATAGAAGTAAGAGCAGCTGAGTCGCGGCACTGAATGTGAATTGGCTGTGATTTTCTTAGAGAAATTAAAATAAGAATCTGAAGAAGTATTAATAATGCTTAAGAGAATAGTGAAAGCAAAAAGGCACCAGGCAATGAAGTTAGAGTAATTGAGACTATAAAGGCAGACAGTACCAAGTTATAGTCCTTCATTTCAGCTGGAAAATGAATTCTGTACCCGGGACAGTTTTCTCTGAAGGCGGAAGAACGTAAATATTTGAACATAGAACACTTAGTTGTAGCAGATGGTATTCATCATTACAAAATAACCCCTCTTTACTTTTCTTTAAATTAGAATTTCCTAGGCAGTAATGCTGGATGTAATTTCATGGGGTACATAGAATGGGAAATAATATTGGAAATAGTTATGATGAAAAGGAAACAAGGCGAGAGGATGCAATAGGGGAAAAACAATGCCTCCAGTTCTGTTTTCTAGTCTCATATTGACCACCTCAGGTAGTTTTTTTTAATCCTGCATTGTTCAGAATCCTGTCCCTAGAACTTCATTGCAGCTGGTTTCCTGAAACCATGATTTCCACATGAGTTTAAAAAAAATAAATATATTATTAATGAATAACAGTGGTGCAGGAAACTGAGACAAACCCCTTGATGATGCTGTAGAACTGAAAATTACTGCACCTATTCCTGCCTTTTCTTTTCCACCTTTGTTCTCTAGGTTATATCCAGCCAAACAAAACTGAGCTAAACTATCTAATTAAAAATTCTGTTCTTAAAATTACATGCTTTAGAAAAATTTCTCTTATATCAGTATAAAACTCATGAATTGGAGAGAAGGGAGAAGCTACAGTCTGTCTTCATTTTGACAGACTTCCAGGGCAGGAATGCTGTGGAGCTCTGTGGTAGCATCCACAAGTAGCTCGGGCAAGTTTCCTGTTGCTGTAGTCTGTGATGTAGGTGAGAGTCTTGTGTTGACAGGGATTTTAGGGGAAAAAACTTCTTGATTTTCACAAAGTGAAAGTGTGGGATGAGGGCAGATTTTGCTCTGAATGTATACATGTTCAGTGTTAAGCAAAGCTAGAATCCTTTTGTTGATATAACAGGTGAAGTATCTCAGATAACATGTAGAGTAATACCTAACCTACAGCAGGAGGTATTTAAAATGCTAAACTTTAATAGATACTTTCAGTATTAGATATTTGCAACATTGGAAATCCCAGCGTATTTTCTCTGGTACTCTTCTTGAGTTTGTCAGTGTGCCTCTTGCAGTTCTTGATTGGGTTTTGGCCCTGTTTTTATCTAGAAAGCCAGCAAAGTTTATCGTGGAAAGAAGATGCCTGGTAAAATGGGTAACATCTATAGGACATCTTTTGGATTAAAGGTGAGTTCTGAGGATACGAGAATGTGTATGAGGTGGTTGCTGAATGGACTGAGCCAGGTAGCTTGTGTGGGTGTTACTGTCTGTCATTCCTGTCAGGATCCCAGCAGAAGCATCATGATGTGAACAAGCTGGAAAGACAAGAGCAGCAAATGTGTGCTCCTGTCTTCTCGTGGGTTACAAATCAGTTATCTGGACTCCCTTTGCATACGTGTACCCTGGGATTTCAGGTGATACTTCCACATCTGGCATGGTTTTCACTGTCTCTCTTGAATTCTGCCTTGAGAGTGGGAAAACAGTCAGGCTTTTGGTGACCTTCAGATCGTGTTTTCATGCCCATTCCACCTGCTCAAACCCAACCCAAGCCTGAGCCATTTCAAGTCCTAACTTCATCATGGTCCTTCACTATCATATGCAAAAAGGGAGTTGTAGTTCCTGTCTAGATGCAGCATGTAGATTGCTGCAGCAGTCCCCGGGCAATCACAGCCACTGTTCCCTGTCTCTAGAAGGCAGCCTCTGCAGTTGGCACGAAAAGCATATTAGCCTCAAGTTTGAAAAAATACTCTGCTGCTACTGCTCTGTGCTAACCAAAATGAATTTCTGTAACAGAAAATGTGTACGTTCAGCTGAGCAGCTTGTAGAATTAAGAAAGGAATGAGTGGTCACAGTAACGTTTTCACAAGTGTATGTGTTTTAATTTACAGCTGTTGCTGTTAGAGGGAAAAGAGACTTGGAAGCTTTGTTTGGTGTTATGCTGAACAAAGATCTGCCTTACTGAATACAGCCTGATCACGAGCCCTTTACAACTTTTTAATAGACTCCTGCATTAGAAAGCTGTGTGCTCAGCGTGGCATGTGACTGAAGTTTGTGGCAAGTTTAGGCCCGTGCAGAACATTGTTCTTCCCCAGAGTCACACCTCCAGTTAATCAGTTTGTGCTTTGCTAGAATACTGTTTGTAAAACTGGGAATAGTTTCTAACATGAACTCAGTGTCTGGGGTTTTTTTTTCTGTCTCCTAGGTGTGGAGGATCAACACAAAACATGACATTATTTATGTAAATGGGTCTGTTCCAGGTCACACAAACTGTCTGGTGAAGGTACGTTTGCTTAGTTTCAACTTACTTGTGCTAGTGCCTCCCAAGCTCCCACAAAAGGAAGAACCTTGGTTGAATGCAGCCTTCATTTCCTCAGAGCCCCATCTTGTGCTGTTCAATTAAAGGGCAGTAGGATCAGCTCTGTGAAAGAGCAGGGTTAATAGGGGCAGAGGGATCACCACTGCCTCTAAACGGCTCGTTCTCCGCTTTGCCCCGGGGTTGTGCGCCCGCGTAGCGTGTGGGAAACCAGCGCAGGGCTGCAACCCGGGGGTAAGTGTCTCAGCACAAGGTCCAGACCCTCTTCGTGCTAAACCTGCCTATAATCTTGTAGGACTAATATCCAGGGGATACTCCAAAAGCAGAATATTGCATAATACTTTTCTCTTTGCATGTCTCTAAGAGGAAGGGATTTGTGTTCGGCCCCCACTCCGTGTTGCTTGGTAACCATTAAAACCACAGTGCACCTTAAAACATGCATTTATTTTGTATGTTATGTATTTTTGGAAACCTAGTGCTTCACCACGGTATCCAGACAGAGATGAAGCACTTAACATTTTTCAAGTTTCATTTTCAGCAGAATAGAAGTGCAGAACAGCAGGACTGATGGCTTCCTGGTTTAATTAGAAGTCAGTTCTCATTTGGTATTGCATACTGAAGCGTGCCAGTAAATAATTGACATAAGTTATGTTTCCAGCCAACTGAAAAACTAAAAAAAGCTTACTTTAGCATGGGTTTCTTTCTCAATGACAAAGTCTAATAAAATGAAGGAACTTAAACGGTGTGCTGGAACATATGGTGTGTTTCTGTTAGAAGAGTAACACTGCAGAACAAGCATTTGCAAAGGCAACGTGCCTGTCGAGACAGCCTGCCTCAGGTTGTACCTGGTTCTGTCATCTTGGATCACAGGGCCTGTAAAGTTATCGTCTGTCATGTTGATCTCTAAGAAAAAAAAGAAAAAGCTAATTATTTTGTTCTTTTGGAAGCTTCTGGCTCCTCATTTCTCTCCCAAGTGTTACTACCCAAAGGTTCTCTCTTCCGTCATTCAAGAGAAGCATGAAGCTAATTCCCTTTTGAGGCAGATGCTTTATAATGATGGGGATACTCTTAATATGGTGTATTAGAAATTCAGGATGTTCCAGTTTTATCTTTGATAATATTCCATACCTGTCCTAATTTTAAGGCACCTGATTTTCTTGGCACTTTCTATGTTGATCACTTTGAATATGCCACTTGTAGTGAAAGCAGAAATTCTGGCAAATCTTGTAACCCATCAGAGTTGCTTCACAAGTTGGATACTGAAGTGCCCTTTTTGTATGCTAGAACTGACTTAAACTTGAGGTATATGCTTGCTTCTTTCCTTTTCTTTCTCTTTTCCTTCTTTTAGAGCAGTCTGTAGTGGCTTGCATCCTACCTGTTTTGTACCACACTTGCCAATACTACTGTCTGTGTTTCTGGCTGCTGATGCCTGAGTTGGCTGTGCTGTGCTCCAATGGAGGGCAGGCAGGGATAGTGTGATGGCCTTTCAGTACTTTAAGGGGCCTGTCAGAAAGATGGGGACAGACTTTTTAGCAGGGCCTGTTGCGACAGGACAAGGGGTGATGGTTTTAAACTGAAAGAGGGAAATTTAGACTGGAGAGAAAAGAAGTAATGTTTTACAGTGAGGGTGGTGAGACCCTGGCCCAGGTTGCCCAGAGAGGTGGTTGATGCCCCATCCCTGGAACCATTCCAGGTGAGGTTGGC
>WTSP01001855.1:0-11092 GCA_025331215.1 Actenoides lindsayi | reverse complement strand
AGAAGAGAAGAGAAGAGAAGAGAAGAGAAGAGAAGAGAAGAGAAGAGAAGAGAAGAGAAGAGAAGAGAAAAAGAAAATAAAAGAAAAGAGGAAAAACAGAAACAACAGAAAAACCCCAACACATTAATTGCCTTTAACTATAACTTTGTATAACAGTAAGCCATGATTTTTTGTTCTACCGGTTCTATGCCATGCCTTGCTTCTAGGCAATATTCATTGCAACCCACCTCCCCTTCTTCTGTTGGTATATATGTGTCCATGTAGCACAGACACTGAGACTCCCAGACACATCATGATCAATGTAGAAGTGCCAAAGGTTAGAAGGAAACCACGAAGCCCACCTCTCCTGTTGACCATCCCTGAAGGCTACCAGTGTGCGCATCCAGTGGCCAGGGAAGACCCTGCAGCATCTTGACCCTTACTACTGGATTTCTATATTCCTTTATATGTATGTGAAAGCATAAGTATGCATGCACAGTCCACACATAGCCCTCACAAACACATATTTACAAATATATACATATAACTTGAGTTAATTTTATTCCTTTCTGATCAGGTTGGGCATAACCTCTCAAGCCTTTGAGTTTAGGGACTGAGGCATTTAAGAAAATACTTTTCAGAAATAACATTTTTCCTGTTCTCTCTCCCAGGTTATTCAGCCCATAATCTCTAGCAATCTAAGCACCAAATGTCACTAATTAGTACTGGGCTTTAATGTTTCTTTTTGCACCAAAAAAAAAATGAAGTCATGATTATTTTGTACCTAAGCAACCACCAACTTTTATTTCCATTATTAATTTCTCTAGCTCTCAAGATGGCATCTGATGCAGCACCCCTCTGGGACAGCAATAGAGCCACCTTAGTTAGGAGACGGCCTTTTCCAATGCTGAGAGCACCTGCCTTCACCATGGGCACAGCAGAAAAGGACCTCCTGCACAGGCTTCCCTTGTGGTTGTGCTCAGCCATGGCCATGCCAGGTTGGTTCAGCAGTGCCTGTGGGCCTGCCAGAGGTCACCTGGTTTGCGAGGCAGCAGCCACCATCTCCAGTCCCAGGACTCCTCTTCAGCCCTTGCTGGTGAAGTAATCCAGCTTGAGGATTTTTGTGGGAAGTGTTTGATGCCTTCCTCCTCCTCCTCCCCCCAGCATAGCTGCCCCCCTTGTTGTGCTCCAAGGGAGGAGGGAGACTCCTCTCCCCTTTCATCCCTTGGCCACAGATATCTGGGGGTGGTTGGGCAGCTGTCAGGGACTGGACTGACACCTGCATGCCAGATCCATCCAGCTGCACCCGTGACACACCATCCATCTGCGGCACTTTTCATGTGCTGCCGCCAGTTGCTTTCCCCCCGGGGCCAGATGGGAAAGGAGCAGGGGCCAGTGAGAAGGAGGAAGCCACCGTTAAATTTTCAGGCAACACTCTGCTTCCTAACTGATTTCCTCCTGTCATCTCCTCATACAGTGCAGGGTTCGCAGCTAATGTGACCCGAGGGTGGCCAATGCCGATGAGGCCAGGCAGCGCTTGGCCGGCCACTCCGGGGCCTGGAGCTGTGCCACGGTGCCAGGGCATCCCTAGTAGCTCTTTCCAGGCTGGCTAGGGCTTCCCGCATGTATAATATGGCCGAGACTCTCGGTGCTGGCTACCCACAACTTTGTGTGACCCAAGCAATCAAGGGATTTACTGTGCATTTGGTTTTCCCTGCCTTGCCCTGCTTTATACCTGGGACAGTCAATGCCAGCAGGAAAATTCCCCTCAGCTTTGCAGGGAGTGGGGCTGGGCTCTGGGCAGGAAGCAAGGGGAGAAGCAGATCATAGCTCTTATGAATTAATTTTGGAGTGCCTCACTAGCTGGAAACTGAGACCTACATGATTTTCCTCATCTTCAAAGTCTCCATCCGTGACAACAGCTTAGCAGGAAATGAAACAGCGTTTGAGCAGGAATGTGCTCTCAGGGAGCTGGTGGGAAAACTTCCTGTGACATGGCTGAAGGCATAAGGAACTGCATCATCTGCTCTTCTCCACTTCCAAACCATGACCCCAGTGGCTCCTTATCCCCTCTGAGCATGCTACCCCAGAACATCCAGCCCTGCTTCTGCATGGCCTGCCATGCCAGATGAAAAATAAGGTGAGAGTTTGAAAGACCTGACTGAAAAAGACACTTAAAAAATAGAACTCAAGAAATACCAACCAGGGAAGGGGTTGTCCTTGGTTAGCATGAGCCATTGCATGCCCAGAGTGAGACCTGACCTCTGATGAAGGTGACCAACTCCCTTGCACTTGGGGGTCCCTGACCCACCACCCAGCACACACGTGGCCACTCTCTTAGCATGCATCTCCCAGGGTGGCCACTCTCCGAACATGTACCGCTTGCTTGGGCACGTGTCCAGGCAGCCACACAGGGCCCTGCAGAGAAAGGAGGACACTCCCAGAAAAGTGCAAGATGCAAAATACTTGGTGGGAGCCCAGGCGAGCAGTCACATCGTGTACTGGCAGTGTCACCATGGCCTTGCTTAACCTCGCTCGGTGCAAAGCTGGATGGTAATTAATGGAACACCCTGTGCCAGTAAAGCCGGCAATGTTGCTGCCACTGCATCTGCAGGGGCGGAAGATTTCATAAAGAAAACAGAGTCGGCTGCTTCACTGCATTTGCCATAGCAGAGGGGTTCACTCATCACTACCACAACCCACCAATCCACTGCTTGCCATGCGCTGGGGCACAGCAAGACATCTGCAGGCATGAGGTCCCTGAGAAGGACAGCTGGAAGCAGCCAGAGTAGCACCTATGAGGCTGTTTCTACCCTAAAGGGAACCCTCAAGTCCTCAATGTTTTTCCACAAACGCATCCATCACCCAAAAACACTGCACCCTGCTTCTGCTTTGCAATCAAATGGCAGGAAAATTCCTCTTCCTACCACCCCTGCGCTGAATGAAAAACTTCCTGCTCCGTTGTTCTCCACTGTGCTTCCCAAATGACCTTTGCTTTTTCCCTTTTCTTTAAATACTAGCCCCAGATGTCTCACGTGGGTCAAAAGTAAGCCCACTGGTGCCCATATCATCATGTGCCCATCTTAGCTCATCCTTCTTCTCATCATCATGCAGAGCGTAATTTTCACCTGTTATTGAAAATTCAATATTGGGAGCTTTTAATTCCAAAGATTTTTATTTTTCAATAAAAAAGTGAAAATGAATCTCGGCGGGATTGCAGCAAAAATGTTGCAAATGAGCTGGTCATTATGTGACCAGCTTTACCATTATAGGTAGAGAGGGAAGGAAAAGAGGGAGGAAGAAAAGGACAGATGAAGGAGAGGAATACAGAGATGACCCTTCCAGGAAAGGGCTTAAATAGTGCAGGTGAAAAATAGAGCAAGCAGCAAAGATGCAGGTTTTTGGGCTGCCCTGGACAATCCAACAGAAAATAACACTGCTCGCTCACTGCCCCATCAGTTGGCTGGATCATATCCCACTGCCACAGCATCCCTGATCACCCTGTTTATTTAGGTGCTCATGTGACGACAGTTCAGTTTAGGCCACCTGAGTATCAAGACACACCCCCCCCCAAGATTTTGTAGTCATTCGATAACATGTCCGTAAGCTCTTGTCAATGTCAACCTTATTAATTTGAATAGGACTTCTACCTCAAGACTACTTTGATAAGTTAAAACAATGGAGAAGTGATGTTTAAAAAAAAAAATGTCCAATATCCAATGTTAAATATGGGCCTGTTTTCCCTGTTATTTCTAACAAAATGGCCCATATTAAATATTAATGGGTTGCTTTTTGGTCTTCTATGTAGCTGGAAATCTCACTGGATGAAGGGTGCTAGTCCTTCATTAGCCATGAGGACATGTTATCGAGGATGGAGCCAGGCTCTTCTCAGTGACATCCAGTGACAGGACAAGGGGCAACAGGTGCAAGATGGAACATAGGAGATTCCATGTAAACATAAGGAGAAAATTTTTCAGTGAAGGTGACAGAGCACTGGAACAGGCTGCCCAGGGAGGCTGTGGAGTCTCCTTCTCTGGAGATATTCAAACCCCACCTGGACGCGTTCCTGTGTGACCTGATCTAGGTGATCCTGCTCTGGCAGGGGGGTTGGACTAGATGACCTTTCAAGGTCCCTTCCAAACCCTACCATTCTGTGATTCTGTGATTTTGTCCCCTAGACCTAGTGCTTTAATAAAGACCTGTATCCTACCCATATCAAAATCTGCAGTCTCTCTGTTTTGCATGGACAAGCAGCCATCAGTTTGCACACAGCAAGGTTAAAACACAGGTTCCCATCTTTTGCCTTTCCTTCTTGCAGATATCTCTGCACAACAGATATCTCTGTTTCTGTTATCCCTGCACAACCCTGTCCCTCCACCCAGACACCCGCCATCCCTCCATCCGTCACTCCGTGGAGTCACCTGGGCAGCGGCTCCTGCGGGTGCCTCCCCCGGGCTCACATCCAAGCTCACTCTCTGCTGCTTGCACATTCTTTCTGCATAACATCTCTGAGATATGGCCTTCCTTACCCATCTGTACAGCTAAAACTCTTGTCAAGACTCTCAGCATTTCACATCTCAATTACTGTAAAATCCTTCTCCTTGCTTGGCAAATGCAGCCTCATCCAGCGCTTCCTACTCCATCTCCCTGCCCAGCCACTACCGTACCCGCCAACCACAGCTTAAAATCATTTATGCTCCAAAGGATCGCACACAAACACCTCCTGTGAGTTATTTTTCTTACCAGCGATGACAAAACAAGGCAAAGGTACAAGCTCCCTCTTGGATGTTACTTTAGGACGTTAGGAGCAGCAAGGCGGAGCTGACTAACACATCTCGCCATCGCGCCAAGATAAAATAAAGCACCTGGGGCCAAACTCAGCCTTGAAGTGTCACTGTCTTTAGTTCCCCTGGCAATGCTGCAAGGGCACCAACTCTACCTCAGAAACTCCCCATCCCTCTCACACTCACAGTGGCTCGTCCTCATGAGCATGTGGCATCCCCCAACACTGACCAACTCAGACATAAGTTTACGCCTTTTGCTGAGCAGAAGTTTTACCAGCCCCGTTGCCATACTGGTGCTTTTAATACTTACAAACCCTTTCCCGTTGCTCTGTACATGCTCATCTTTTCCGCCTTCATCCTCTCTTCCCAGAGCTGCTTTTCTTCTGCCTTCCTCTCCTGCTGCTTCTCTCTTTCTCTTCATCTCTCCTCCACCCTGTGAGGAAGCCTGGAGCTGGCTCCCACATTTTTTTCTCAGGTCTGTGTAGCATTTACTTGGTGTTTTCTATTATGAAGATGACAGCAAACTGAGAGTTCAAATAAATTTGGTTTTAGGTGCACTAATAAAAAATTAATGGGTTTAATACTGGCTTCACAATTAAAAGAAGAACATTAATGTTTAATATTTAAACAACACATCTTCATAATAATTCCACCACTTTTTGCATAGAGAACCCACAGTAAATGCCTTGGGTAAGGCAACAAAAAAACAAACCAGACTGTAATGCTATCTACTATTTTAACCCTTCCTCAACTGTCTTTCCCAGTTTACACAATGCTCTTTTACAATGAGAACTGAGACATTTCTAAGTGACATTTCCCCCTTTCCTCTGCCACCACAAAAGGTAAGACTATTAGATTTCAGATCATAGTCCTGGCTTCTTAAGCCTTTTCAAGACTGAGGATATGAAAATGTTATGCAAACTAGTTGCCCTTTAAATGTATCTTTAGGAAAAAAAAAAAAGCATTCAACAACATCTCGCTGAAGAATGATTGAGTTGACATTTCATCTTCAGCACATGCTGCCCAGGTACAGGTCTCAAAGGAAAGCTCAAATGATAAAGAGTGGCTCCAGCATCCATAAATTTGTGATGCCTCCCCAAATTACTGTACTAAAGGGATTTCTGGCCTTAAAATTGAACTCACCTGGATCTGGACTCCCCATGCGCGGGAGCACCCTCCCTGGAAAGGGCAAATCCATCATGAGTGCCAACACTTTGGGGCAGATGTTAATAGTGATGCTTGGCCTCGGGCAGAGCTGTGGGCTTGTTCTCTCTCTTTTTTCACTTCAGCCGATGGCCAAGACTTCTGTATGTCCATTATTTATGAATAACCTTTTGAGTACACAGTGCTCTCCCTGATACAACACAAACAACTTGAAAAAAACACATCTCACCAAGGAGGAAAAATCAATTACCTTGTATTGCCTGGATCGGCTTCAAGATCCTTTTGCACATAAAATGAGAATGATTTCTTAAACTGAGAGCATTTAATTGGAGAAAGGATGCTCACTTCAGTAAATCTCCACCTATAAAAAAGCATGACCAGCCAGACAGCAAGAAAACAAATCACATGCACTGTAATACAGAGGAAAGAAACCACAGTGCTTCCAGATGCATTTTACAGGCAAAAACTTAAATAAAAACCCTGGAAGGAGACATCACAGTTGAAGTATATAAAGAAGAAGGCTCTGTTGATGTGAACCCAGAAATAAGGCAGAGAAGGAAAGCACTCAAATATAAAAAGTCATCAAAGAAGTTAGGTGTCTGCCTTGAGCGTATTTCCAGACAGTTTCTGTGACATCTGTCCATGCAGTTTTCCTGCTTTCAAATCTAAATTCTGTAGTACAACAACCATTATACAGGAAGCGATGGACAGCCAAAACAGGACACAGACATGGCTTCTCAGGCCAGACCAAGAAGCATCTCCTGAAAATGCTGACTAAAATGTCCCAGTGCACTTTACCCGGCACATATAAGCAGGTAAATGTACCATTAGAAAAAGCACTGGGATGAGACATCCTCAGCCTCAGAGCTGGGACCCCTGCATGCACTAACTCCCCCATGATCCTGTACACCATGAGGTCATGTTACGGTGTTTTGATTTCCTAGATAAAAGATGTTATTAAGATCAAGAATGTTTTTCTGAGAGCTGCCATGTCCAGAGAGTCATGGAGTATGTACGCTGAAGGTTAATGTTGGTTTTAAGCACTGGTCTTCCTGGAGCAGCTCAGAGAACTGCTTGTACAAAGCCTAATAGCTCCCAGGTGTCACTGCCAGAGTCCTGATGTCCCCACCCAGCCAGAGCCTTCTTACTGATGGCCACCACTCACTCTCAGACTCTTGAGGCTGCAAGCGGTCTAATATATAGACAATATTCTCCCGTCTTGTTCTTTGCAGCATTAGCCTTTACCCAAATGCCTTTTTGGTTTTGCAGCCTTCCATGACCCTTTAAGTTTTCCACAAACTGGGAGTACTTCTTTCTGCAAATTATTGTGTCTTCAGCTCCCAGTGGAGACAGTATTCCTCCCCTAGCCAGGTTGATAGGCTCTGGCTGGAGGCCATTCCAGTGGGGTGCAAGGAAGCACCCTGCTTGGATTGCAGTCAAGTGGAGAACACGCTGTCCTGTTATGCAGTTGTGCGTGGCACAGCACAGAGGGTCCTGCGATTCAGACTGCAGCTGCAATTCAGATCACAAGTAAAAGGAACATATTTTTCAAGGCGAATCAGTGACACACAAGCCCTGTCTGCACTATGACTAATTCCACTTCCTTAGCTATCGTGTCCTCACCGCCCAACCTGAGAGATCTTCGGCGAGAGGAAAGCCTTGTATCGAGGACCTCAGAAGGGCAATGTGGGGACACATTGTGATGCTGAAGAAACTTGCTTCCATGCTGAATGGCAGTTTTGTAGCAGGTTCAGATTCTCACCAGTCTGTATCTCATTCAGCAGCAGCATTACAAGTGCAAGATAAAGCCTTTTAACTCAGCTTTCTCACTTGTTTCCAGAAATTTTTGCTGGTGGCAAGTACTGGGAGAAGGAGATGCTGCTTCCCTGCAGGGGCAGGTGATACCTGCTAGTTTAGGATGGTTTCCATTAGCATACAGGGCCAGGAAAATGTCAAACTAGAAAGGAGAAGAGGAATGGCCTCAGATGCACTCGCTGAACTGCTCTGGTAGGAAAAGCATTTACTTCATTCAGTTGCTTGTCACAGCTTTTTTTTGTGTTGGTGCCATACACAAATATGCACTCGGAGCAGATTTTTGCACACTTTTGCAGGCCTTTGCCTTGGGTACGGGAACCTGGACTGAGTGTCAGCATGCAATGGGAGTAAACAGGGTTTAATCCAAGAACTTTTCACTGTGTTGTAAGTTTGCAAAAGAGCTTCACATGAAAGCCTACATTGTTTCGAAGTGCTAGACATTTTCCTGTTCTAAAGTTTCTAACAGGGAACTTCTGCTGGGTTTTGGATTCAGGTCTTGTCGGTTTCCTGGCTGCCAAAATGACTTTTGTGAGGCAGATAAAACTTGGAATAGATCTGGTTCAACCTTTGCAGCCAGCTCCTACGCCTATGAAGTTTCTGAAACAAAACCCAGAGTCTCTGGGGGAAGAAAAAAAAAACCAAACCCACCTCCTGCATTCTGAATTGTCGTTCAGTTCTCAGTCATGCTTTATAGTTTGGAGTCATCACAGCCCTTAAAATCAGACAGTGAATTCCCCTTTTAAACTGGGCATTGCTTTAATTCTTTCTTTCCCTTGTAGGCTGCGAGCACCTCGAAGCACTGGTATGGCGTGTGCATTGCGGGTCGCTAACAAAGAAACAAAGCGGATGGCAAGGAAAGCGGAGCGATGTGCCATCGCTCCCCACTGACCTGAGGTTTCAGCAGCCCTCTTTATTCATCCAGGCACAGGACATTCGATGTGCCGCTGAGAAGCCGGCTGAAAATTCACCTTGTAAAATGAGGTAGAAAAAAAAAAAAAAAAAGGGAAAAAAACCCCAAACAAACAGAAAAAAGAAACCAAACCCAAACCCAATGCCCATTAATTGCCTTGGGTGTTAACTTGCCCCGTTCACCCCCGGCTCCCCGGCCCCGGTCCCCGCTTCTTTCGCGGGGTGCTGCCGGGACCTCCTTGCAGCGCCTGCCAGCGCTAAGCAAGACCGATCGTATCTCAAAGGAAACGTCTGCAGCTCTCTGAAGGGAAAACCCACCCCAGATAGCACAGACAGATGTGTCTGTGTGATGGCAGAGCGTTTACCGCTACGCGGAGGTAATCCACCAGCTGTAGTTTCCGGACACATTACCATGCTTTCAAAAGACACTCGAATCTGTAATCTTTGGGTGTGACAATTATTTACACTTTACATTTAACCGATAAATTACTCTTAATGGCACAAAGGAACAGTTCAACACGTTTCAGTAGAGGTTATCAGCTAGTAGGTTTCAGCTAGTGGTCAAATGATGTACTTCGTGCTGAATTTATTGTAAGCAGAAATGTCCTACTTGTTAAGAGCCACAACAGAGAAGACAGGGTTTTGAGTACACGGTAGCACTGGGTAAGACATCATCGGGAGGACTACATTTTTCTGAAATTAGCCACGTATAATTTTATAGTCCTTGCTATTAGTCAATCAGAATAAATTCTACTAAACCATTATGGAGAAAACAGATACAAAACCAGAAAAGCAAAAAAGCACTAGAGTGGGGGGTGGGAAAAGTTCTCTCTCTTTTTTTTTTTTTTTTTTTTTTTGTTTGTTTGTTTGTTTGTTTGTTTGTTTGTTTTGGGATTATCTTTAAGAAACAGGATTGATGTAATCTGAACTATGTCTTTAGAATAGAGACAATTTTTTTTCCTTTCTTTGCATACTTCATGGAACGCAGTCATGATACAGGACTAGAACTATTCTAGGTCCAGAAAGAACTAATAATGTTCTTTAAGAGGAAGCAGCACAATAAAACAAAAAAGAACTAGGATAAAATTAAGTGTGCACATTGATGTTAATACTCACAAATAGGAAAAGTAAAAAAAAAAAAAAAAAAAAAAACAACAAAACCACCAGTATGTAACATTCATAATGTTAATCTGGACAAAGTCACACAGAACTTCGGTATATTGACAGTGGGGTGGTGCAGTGGGCTGTAGGTTGAGCTAATACATTATTTCCACACATAAAACCTACTATTTTTTGTCTATTCTAATACTATCATCTCATAAAGAAATCCAGAGGGCTTTTTTGTAAGACTGAGAGCATGAGGAACAATTCAACCCCATATGCTTCTATAAGCAGAGACAGGTCTGCAACACTGTGGTCATCACTTGGATCTCAGTTACTGGAAACTATTTGGGGAACAAGTTAGTAAAAATTTATTAGTAGAGCAAAAATATTTCCTTCCCATCATTCTCTCCAGAACTGATGTTTCAGAGCACTATGGTACAAATGTATGACATGAAATGTTACAACAGTTTCAAACAGGGTTTTTTTCTGATGTTTCTTTAAAAAAAAAAATAAAAAACCAAGCATCAAGTAAATCAAAGGCTAAATTTGGAGGAAAAGAGGAAAAGAATGTGAGAACAGTTCCTGATTTCCTCAGTTGTTATAGCACTATGTCCACAGGTAAGATGGCCAAGGTTTGTTTTGGTGGTCAGACTAGGAAAGCAAAGGATTCAGTAATTATTCATATTGATGTAGAAACAAGGAAGACCTGATAACCTTCCCAAAAGGAAGTTGCATACACCTAACCTGATGCAGCATAACTTTATTAGAAAAGCATGTTTCTTTCATCAGGAGAAAGGAGGTGTCCTAAGGGAGGGTATTAAACTCTGAGCTATACTCGGCTGACACACTTTTTGGTCCAAATCAGCTTTAAACTTGAAATATACAGCTACCATCTGAATGATGAAAAGAATACTGAGGATACTCTGTTACTGTTACTTACTGAAAAAATGGGTCTGAATGAGGAAAAGAGGAGGACTGATCATAACCTAGGATATGAGATACCATAACCATTCTGTAACACCAACTCTAGAGTTACAGAATCATAGAATAGTTTGGGTTGGAAGATACCTTAAAGATCATCTAAGCCCAACCACCCTGCCATGGGCAGGGACACCTCCCATTAGACCAGGTTACTCAAAGCCCCGTCCAGGCTGGCCTTGAATACATCCAGTGATGAAGCATCCACATATGCATATTTACTTATCAAATAGCAAAACATGTGTTATTCTGAATTGATAGGTCTATTGACAACTTATGAAACCTAACAGATATGAAGAACATGTGACCCCACTCATCAGAAAAAAAATGCATTTTTATCACCTAACGTATGCTGTACT
>WTSP01001854.1:0-25854 GCA_025331215.1 Actenoides lindsayi | reverse complement strand
TGTGCTCTTCCGATCCTTCCTTTCTTTCCTTTTCTCCTCTCCTCTCCTCTCCTCTCCTCTCCTCTCCTCTCCTCTCCTCTCCTCTCTTTTCTTCTTTTCTGTCCTCCTTCATTTCACTGCTCTACGCTTCCCAAGAGAAAAAGATCCATGCTCTTGAGAGCAGGATCCTGACATTCAACATGCTGTCATTTATTTAGTTCTTACAGTGATTCTATAACTAAACTTCATTGTATTTAGGTGGAGTCATTCAAGGATTATGTAGAATATTCATGATGCAAGACACAGGGTCAGTCTACTTATTCATTCCTGGAGGACTACTACTTATGTCACCAGTGATGATACCAATTCCACTCCAGAGAGTTACGAGAGTCTAGGATTTCAGTCGTAAATAAGAGGGTAGAAGTATTTATATTTGCATTAATTTGAAGAACTTCTCTAGAAGACAACTTTTTATACAATCACTATTTGTATAGGTTAAGTTGAAATCTGGAGATTTCAGGAACAATGCCATAAAACTTCAGCAGTACCTGAGCCTTAAGAAGCTGCGTCAGTCTATTGAGGAAGTGTCATATTTGCTTGTAGTTGCTCTGATAACTTTGATATTAAGTGGTATTTACACTGCCTACTTCAAGTCTTTGTTATTTATTATGAATCCCTTCTTCAAAGGAGTCTCCTTTGTTTCTAGTGATTATAGAGGAACTTTGGAGGCTATTCCTACCATCAGCTATCCAACATTAGGTACTTTACATGGCTCCCTTCCTTCCTTCCTTTAACAGAGTTAGACACTTAAAAGTACACTACATAAAGTGATCAGTGAAGGGTAAGGGAAAGGAGACAAAATGGGAGAGGCAAAGAATCTCATAAAGAGATTTTCTACAGAGTAAGCAGTGACTGACCTGACAAATAAGTTGGGGCAAGACTGGACACAGGGCTGCTAAGACAGGCTGAAGGACAAAGCAGGAAGAAGGAGACAGATAATATAAGGACCAAAGAGAAATTTAGCTTGGTTTGGCTAGTTAAGTACAGAGATAAGGACTGGGATGTTACTAGAGGAAATGGAAGTGATTGGCAGGAAGACTGGAGCCTTAAGCTCCTCGGACATGTTTCTATTAAACAAAGAGTTTAGGGCACAGATAAACACAAACTGATAAATTAAATTAAGATTGACTAATTGGGGAGAATGGGAACAGGACACTGGGACAGGGACATGTATTAGAGCAGACAGGCTAAAGTTGGGAAGGTTGGGGCAGATGAATACACAGCTGGTGGAAGAAGGTAGAAAAGACATCTCGGCCCCAAGATTTACACTTTGTCAGAAAATGTACATGTCACCACAACTGAAGGTGCAATGTAATAGCAGTAGTCTACTGTTACCAGCTATTCCATCAGGTCCAGCTAGCAGAAGTATGGTGTCTCCACAGACAGCACACCAAGGCAGAGCTTTTTTGCTATGAGAATTTTGTCCTTTTAATAGATCTTGGTTGGACATGTAGTCAAATTTTCCAGAGACACAAGAAGAAGCTGGGTTATCTGCTTTGGTCTCGTATCTAACACCGCAGACTCTCTTTGAGTAATACCTGACAGAAATAACTTTTGAAGATGGATATACTATTAGTAGTTACACTATTTAAAATTTATGACACCTCTCCTATATGAATTTGTCTTTATTTTTCAAACACTGGCACTTTACACGCCTTGTTTTCTATGTATTTAATAGTTCTGTTCTACACATAAAATTATTTCCCTGGTGTAAGCAAGCTGCTGTCTTCATAAAATTAATTCCATAAAGATACAGGCAGGCAGGAAGCAAAGAAGATGCAAACTCACATTCCCCGCCATTTCTCTAGCTCTCAAATCTGTTTCTGGGAATGCAGCAAATTTCTAAAGTAGACTAGATGGTGGACAAAGAACCCATGAAGTTTTGCTTAAATCACAGTAACAAACTGTTTTAATGAAATAATATTTAAATATATTGAGTGCATATAATACAACAAAAAAAGTGGGATAAATCATCAATATTTGAGTTGTACTGGATGTCACCATGTAAACAGAATGTAATATTTAGTTATTGTGAAGCCAATGTTATGGACACTGTACAACAACATTTTTCAAGTTGCAATTAGTTAAAGGCCAAGGAAGAAGCAAGTAGTAGATCATCTTCTTACAGGTGCAAAACCAGATTTTTGAATTCCCACAGCGAAAAAATATCCCTGCAAGCATAAAACCTGCTTTAGCCTGTTATTTTGGGCACGGTGCAGAGATATCAGACATTTTTGTTATTTGGCACGAGTTCTTGGAATATTCAAAGGCACTGCAGATCTTCACCATCTCCAGCGAGGCACCTGTTGGTACTGGAGTGCTTACATCCCTATGAATCTAAACTTTTGCCATAAGGCAAGGAATCCTAGCTGTATTATTTTGACAGAGCTTGAAACCTGCTAGCCTCACCTCTTAAGCCTAAATGAGATTCCCACAACAAGAAGCTCCTTCGCTGCCTCACCTTCAGGGCTGAATCAACAAACAGGCTTCAAGCACAAGCCCTCTGTCAAGTGCTTGGGCAAAGGCAGCTGGAGACAAGACTTTGGCACTGGCCCGGATATGCTCCTCAGTATGCCCTAGTGGCACAGCAATTAGGAAACTCCCCTGGAATGAAGCCATTCCCCACCAACTTGCTCAGGCAGCTTCCTGATCAGAGGTTTCTGTGAAATCCACTCCCACTTTTCCTCCCACGCTGCTAAGGAAGCATTTGCACCTTGAGCTGGGCTGGGACTTCCTCTAGGCAAAGGGCATCCAGAATTATACAGAGGGATGCAGAGCAAAGGAACAAATAATCCATCTTGAGGATTTCAGCCAAGTGGGGGTGGAAACATCCCTACCATGACCTGCCTGTTGACACATCTCAGGAGGAAAGAGTAGTTACCTTCCAGATGTCATGCTACTTCAGAGATGATTAACAACAAAAATACCAATTCCTGAAATGTCATGATGCTGCTCATTTCTTCCTCTATTCTTCATGCAAAGCAATCAAAAGTCAGTGGAGGATCTCTGCTCATGCCTCCTCTGCATGCTCATGGCACATTTCCAATCTGCAAGGTAAGGCCTTTAAGGGATACACCGTCTGTGATGAAACATGGTGCTGGTGGCTGCTATAAGGACCTAAAAACTGCCAGACATTGCACTGGGTCACCTATTCTTCATTATTTTCCCCTACCTGACAGCAATCTGATAGGGAAGACATGAGATTGGACATTAGACATACAACCCAGTTGAGACGGAGGACGGGGATAAAAAAGGGCACAGTGTTTGTAGAAAGCAACATGGAACAAGCCAAAGGGCTTAGAAGTTCAAGGTCACTTCTCCCTTTCCTGTGCATGCTGATCCATCAGACTTACCTTTCCCCTCTCTCTTTTCTCTAAAGCATATTTGCAGCTTCAATCAAATCTTTCCACATTTCTCTCTCTTCCTGAGAAGGGGCATTAGTGGTAGGAGGTCCAGAACAATAAGATGTGGCTGATTCTCTGTTCATGTGCCAGTAAACAAATTGACAGGCAAAATTTAGCATACATTATATAAAGGCATTCAGTCAGAATTTGTATTTGATAGGGCTTTGGTACAGTTCTTACAACACTTGGAAGATTTTTAAGAATCTGTCAGTCAACTTCATTTAAAAGTTTTTGATCTATTTAAAAAGCAAGCTTTCTAAAGTGTAAATATGGCTCTTATTAAAGTCAGTTTTTAGTAAGAACAGCAAAGGAACATACTGCATTTAAATGCTGAATGCACCAGAAACTCACTTATGGACCATGAAGAGGTTTTATATAGTAGAATCCACATATGCAGCTGGCAATGCTAATCTGGTGACTTGCAGCTAACTCAGTAGGCTGAGTGTAGTAGTCACAATTGCAATGCCATGCAAACTGCACTACAAACTTCTTTTTGAAGTGCTTCAATTTACTCTCAAACAAGTGAGCAGAAACATCTAGGGAATATAAGGGTGGGATCCATCTCATCTACCTTGACATGCCTACATCAATGGAGTCTAGAGAGTGATTCATCTGACTAAAAGTAGATGCTTGCTTTAAAATGAGTTGACTCACTTTCTGGACAATATTGACTGTTTTGACTGGATCCCCATTGACTATGACTCCAGGCCTATCAGCTGCCTCTACCCACTCTAAAAGAGGAGAGAAATTCAATGAGTTTGACTGAAGGCTAGGGATATTCCAGGACATGATCAAGTAAACTAGTAGCTCATATAGACTATCTTCCATTTCTCATTGTAGAGGAACTACTGATGATCCTACAGAGATATCACCACACCATAAATCATACTGAAATAATAAGCCCAAAGCAAGCATTAATTAAAAATAAAAATAAAAAGGTAGAACAGAATGATTCAAGTTTTTAAAATCTTCCATAAGTAGAGCTATTTTTTTTTACAATTATTTTTTATAGTGTGCATATACATACCATATATATAATGTATGAATGTTCACCATGAACCAACAAAGTATTTTTATGTAATCAAAGTCCTGGCACATTAGGAAGATTGTATGTTTGATAGTTTTCAGATTATATCATAGGCTTTAAACTATCTCTTATAAAAAGATGAAGATCTTGAAATTTCAAAGCTATTTAAATAGAAATTATTTCCTTAACTAAGGGGAGACTCATTAGTTACAACTTCTTTTGTAGAAGCATATTCTTGTGACCAGCATGTGAGTGATGCTTTTATTATACTCGCTGAATATGTTACAGTTTTTGGATCACAGAACCTCTTCTAAAACAAAAGTGAACAGACACATAATTTTTCTTACAGAGCATGCTAGAATTTAGTCCAAGTGGTGAAAGCTGATAAATATTTTTTCTTTCCCCATTTGGCAAATCCCATTTTCCCTTTCCCCATATTTCTAATAAAATATAAGCCAGTGTATGGATTTCATAACATATACTGAGGAAAGAAGAGAGTTTACACATTCTAACTATTTTGTCACACAGAGAGAGGCATTATCAAACCAATGATGAAATGTTAGATTTAAGACAAAATACAAGTAATACTTTTTATTTATCAAAGGTTACATGCTGGATGTTTTTCTTTAAGGGCTGTGATTATCCACTCCCTTCTGTTCATCCTGTTACCTATACTGGTGGAAGATGCTGCCAGATCAGAGATCCCCATCAATTTTGAAAAATTGTGAATTATTACACCAGAAGAAGCAAAAATCATATATTCCATTAAAATATGTATCACGTATATTAAATTTTTAGTGAGGCGTAAAGTAGGTTCCATACTATATCTTACAAAATGTATAGAATTTGATCACAGTCATAAGGAGATAGATGACATTTTTCCCAAGCATTATGTTTAGAATGTGCCTACTTTTTAACAGAAAGATACTAACCCAAGTCTGCTTTTCATTTTATGCAATTCTTCTTATAATGCATGGCTCCACATACAGCCCTGTACAACACTGTGAGTGCAGCAACATCACATTCTCATATAGTTTTGCTAGTGCTGAAGGTAAGCCGACTGTTTGGAAATGGAAATTAACACCAATTAGCAGACAACTATGATTTAACTCCAAAAAGTTGCCAATTGCAGTCATGCACAATATTTATCTACAGTCAAGTATGCATTAACTATTAATCAGGTAAGAAACCCCCACAGGAAAACAACAATTTACAGTCCTGAAAACAACAGGACCGCTCCCAAACATCTGCCACCTTCTACTGTCTCCAATCTCATTTTAGGACAAGAGGAAGAAAAATGTCCCTCAAAGCAATCCTGGTTAATCATCCTCTTAGGGGTTTCATATCCTCAGCAAAGAAGTGTCCACTCTTTGAAAATAGGTCCATGCTTTTAAAAGTTCAGTATTAAAAGCCAGATTAAAAACGAGATTTGGGCAGGTTTTAGAGATCTATATTGAAAGTTGCAGTCCTCAAAATCAAAACTCAGCTGCCATCTTTCAGTGTTGAAATGTGTAGGTGACCCATCTTTGATGCTCAAGCTCTCTGAGGGCAATAAGGGTTCTAGAAGATCTACAGTGGCAAACTGTTGCCATCCACTGGTCTCTGCCTTGCCCTCTGATGGACAGGTTGGAAGTGATCCCTGGAGGTCAGCTAGTCCAACTTCTCATTGAAAGCTATTCCAGATAAAGCAGGTTGCTCAGACAGGTTTTTAGTATCTCCAAAGACTGAGATTTCACAATATCTATTGAAAACCCATTCCAGCATTTGACCATCCTAATGGTGAAAGTATTTTTCCTTACATGCAGAATTTCCTGTATTGCATCTTAGGTTCATAGAATTGTAGAATCGTTCTAGTTAGAAGAGACCTTAAAGATCATCAAGTCATCAGCATTTCCTCTCATCCTCTCCCTTCTTACTTGGGAGAACACCCCACCTCGCTAACACCTCCTTTCAGGTAGGTGCAGAGAGTTATAAGGTCCTCTGAGCCTCCTTTTCTCCAGGCATTAATAACTGTGTCCATTAGCTCTTCCCCTATCACCATATATGTCCAAGTAGAGTCTAGATTTCTTCTATATATTCACCCCACCATGCTCTCCTCCTATGCTTGTACTCCAGCCTCTGTGATCTTAGTGACACTCTGCTGCATTCACAACAGTATGTCAATGTCTTGCCCTGGGCAGCCAAAAACAGTACTCCAAAAGCAGCCTCACAAGTTCCAAATAAAGGGAAATTATTACTTCCCGGACCTGCTGGTTACATCTTGCTAATATAATCCAGGATAATGTTGACCTTGCTTGCCCCTAACTCGAGCTCAATATGTCCACCAGGACCCCAGGTCCCTTTCTGCAAAGCTGCTCTCTAGCCAGTTGACCTCCAACAACACGTGCAAGTGCAAGGGAGTTCCCATTCTATATCCAACACAGGTCTTTTCACTTCCACAAGGTTCTTGTCAGCCCATTCCTTCAGCCTGTCCTGGTCCCTCTGAAAAACAGCCTTGCCGTCCAGCAACTGCTCCCCTGCAGACTGGTGTCGTCCACAAATTTGCTGATAGTGCACCCTCTCCCATAGTCCAGATCATTAACAGTGAAGACAGCAAAACGCACTGGCCCCAGAATCTGACCCTGAGAGGGATTGCCACTAGCAACCAGCTGTCAGGTGGACTTTGTACTGCCAATCACACCCTGTTTAGCCTGGTAGTTCAGACAGTTTTCCATCCACCTTACCATCTGCTTATCCTGTCCATATCTCACCATTTTGACTGATAAGATACTATCAAACATCTTAGGAAAAGCTTTGCTAAAGTCAAGGTAAACAAAATTCACTACCCTTCCCCTGTCAATGGAACCAGTCATCTTACTGTGATCAACCAACCAGGTTGACCAGGGACAGTTTGCCCTTGGTAAATTCATGCTGCCTATTTCTAATCACATTCTTGCACTTCATGAACTCAAAAATGGTTTCCAGAAGGAAAAATCTTCAATGAGGTTGAGGTTAGACTGCTTAGCTTGTAGTTCCCTGGATCTTCTCTCTCAGCCTTCTTGAGTACGACATTTGCCTTTTTCTTCTGTCCGTCAGGGACCTCCCCAGTCACCATAATCTGTCAAAGCAGATGGACAGAAGAGTCACAGTGACATTGGCTAGCTTTCTCAGCACCCTTGGATACATCCCATCTGCTTCTATGAACTTGTGTACATCCAATCAGCTTAAGTGTTCAGTCCTTCTCTGCTGTGGCTACTGCTTCACTCAGACTCTACTGTTAGCCTCAGGACTGAGGGTAAATTTTATCAATAAAAAAGCAAACCAAAGCAGAATAGGAATCGAACACTTCACCTTTTCCCATGTCTTTTGTCAGTAGGTCCCCTGCCACATAGAGTACTTGGCCCACATAGGCTGCCTTTTTGTGGCCAATATACTTAATAAAGCCCTTTCTGTTGTCCTTCATATACCTTCATGTCCCTTGCTGTTGCAACACCAGCTGAGCTTTGGCTTTCTGAATTCCCTTCTTGTGTACTCAGGCAATGTCTCTATATTCTATACAGGTAGTGTTGGACCTGCTTCTACATTTTGCATAATTCTCTTTTGCATCTGAGGTCAGTCAAGAGTGTCCTGCTCATTCATAATGCCCTTGTACCATATTCACTCATTTTTCTGTGAATTGGAATGGGACAATTCTGTTTTGAGGAGGCTGTTCTTGAAGATCAACTAGCTGTCCCAGGGCCAGCTAATTGACTCCCATATGATCCTGCCCAGCAGATCCCCAAACAAGCTGAAATTTGCTCTCCAGAAGTGAAGGTCGGCAATTTTACTATTTAGTTTGCTCATTTATCTCAGGATTGCAGCCAAAGTTGCCCTCAGCCTCCATACCCCCATCCAGTTTGTTCATGAGTAGAGGGTCCAGCAGAGTATGTCCTTTAGATGACTCACCTGTGTCAAGAAATTGTCATTGGATTTTTTGTACTTAATCCATGTTTTAAGTGCCGACATGTGTCTGGAACCTGGTGTTCCCTAGAATAAGGAATTGTACTTTTACTGTCTTGACAGCAGAAATCTGATTTGGCCTTCATGATATGAATATCCTTATCACCTGCCTCAGGAAATCTCAGGGAGAAGGCTCCTTTAACACAGCTATGTCACTGAGGAATACTGTGGCCCTGTTGCAAAGGGCTTCGAATATATCCAGAGGAGAAAGTGTGAGGAGGTTCAAAATGTTGTGGTGACAAGGCCTGTTGTGGCAGGTGCTACCTTCATAACCTTTAACAAGGGTAAGAGCGGACAAGGAGACTAAGGTTGTTTGTGCTAGCTATGAAGATGACCAAATCAGTTCTATCCATGCTGAGTCCTATCCACTCACCAGTGTACAAGGGACACACAGTACTCCCAAGATTCACCAGTGCCAAAGCTTAGAAAGGTAGCATGCTTGCAGTCACTTCGTGTATGCCTTTACCAGGTGAACCAGTGCTAGAGATGACTCCCTGTTACCATATTTCACTTGACAATGAGCTTCCTTGCTAATCTCACATGTCCAGGAAGTTTTGATGCAGTGAGGGTAAAGACGCTTCCTTGAGGGAGGACTTCTTTGGAGAATGGCCTTATACTGATTCAGTAATGAAGGCTTTTGCCAGTTCACAGCTCTTGCCTATTTCATGTGGACATAGAATTCTGAATTTAATGGTGTTTTCATAACCTTTCGAGTCTGTAATTCTGCTGTTCAAGCTCCTGATCTCTTTTTATTCCAAAATAATGTGAACATTTATCAGAAATACATCATCTTCTAAAACAGTTAAGGCTCCTGGTTTGCACAGGAGATGATACAATCCAGCCTTTATAAGTCACGTTGAGTGAAAAGTAGTCTTTGGAGAGGACTTGTAGAGGCACATATACATCTTGAGCATCTAAATAAACAGGAAACAACTCACTACCTGTTTGAAATCCACTGTAGCAGGCCACTCCTCCTCAGCACTACCCCTGAGAGAAAGTTGTGTGGGCTGCTCCTTGCCTCATAGCAAACACAAAAGGGGAAAAAGTCTCTGAGTTCCAAGTAATAGGGCCTGCATGTGTCCTACAAGTTGAATAGAGATGTGGGCTATCACTTAAAACAGAACCTATCTTTTCTTCAGTAAAGGCTGTAACTTCCTAGCTTAAGTATTTGAAGCCGGAGGATGACAACTCCTCCTCCCGAAGAGGATTCTTCATAGTATTTTAAATGAAAGGACATAAATCACTAATCAGGATAGCATTGTAGGCTATAAATCCTAAGTAACAGAAGCACCTGCAGACAGCAGTACTTCTGCTTAAAAAAGCTCCAAGGCCCAATTTTGCACAAGATTTTTTCACTAGGCTGAGTGGTCCTTCTCACTCCTGAGTTTTGCAATTCCTATTACAGGGCAATTATCCTGCCCTACACAAGGCAGGTTAGAAATCTAACTTAAAATTGCAGATTCTGCTGCTGATTGACTACTAGACAGCTTTTACAAGCATCACAGCCAAGCTTCAGGAATATCTGGGGCAGGATAATATGTTTGAAGTTCTTCACCTACAAAATGGATACTGAGCAACCATGATGATAATTTTTTCATCAGGGCTCAGATTTTACTTTCCCTTCAGACTAGTGATCCCATTCCTTTGGAAGTAGGATTGCTTTTTGAGTGCAGAATGCTCCCCTTGTTCTTTTCATCAACAAATACCATTCCATGAATGTTAAAGGATAACAAATTTAGGCTTTGCAGCAAGGAGCTGGAATATAGGCCGTGTATGGCCCTGTGCCACTGAAAAACACAGCTGGGTTCATGAAGCCATTACAAAATTCTGATTTTTCTCTAAAACCGTTTTAACCACTTTCAGTCTAGGTGCTGTAATTTCCCTCAAACCTCGTTTTAAGGATATCTTCAGCTGTAAAAAAAAAAACCAACAAAAAAACACAACTTTTTTTTTCTTTCTAATTGTGTTAGCATTTAAGATGCCCCAATCAATATGTCACATTTTATTGGGAAATGTAGGTCCCCCAGATAACAGATTCTCTACCAGGAAGTGTCTGCACTCTTAAGCCAAGCTCCTTCAGTTGTCTCTGCATATAACAATGTTTCCACATTTAATAATTAGCTGTTTCTGAATGCTTTCTAGCGTTTTAAACAGATAAAACTTCAAGAAGCTATTTGGAGAAAGTAGAGGTAAAAGGATTTTCAGCATTGTAAGTGAAATGAAGAATTCTAATGGATTCAAGTGCATGTGAGGCATAGATGACTTTATGCAAGAGAAAAACATGATGCTGCCCTCCCAGTTCAGTCACAGCTATTCTGAAGTACCTGGCTCCTTTGATTTTACATGAAATGCTGAGCCAGGACATGGCTTAGAAGGAAACTGCAGCTTAGTGAAAGAGAAATTCTATCATAACACCAAGTGCTTTATATAGTGTTTCTCAGTTGTGTGAGAAGTACAACAGCTGGGCTGGAAGAGTATGGGCTTTGTAGCTAAAAGCTAAACTTTACTTTTAAAAAAAGAGGGATTAACTCTTCATTTTCATCCCTGACTTTCCCTATCATTTGCTCTAGTTCACAAAATAAATATAGATTTCTTTCTACAACATCTTACCGTAAGAAAAAAAGGTTTTACATGGAAGAACATTGATTTTATTTAACTTTGACTACTCTGAGCCTGTCCCAAGATCTAAACTGCATAACATTTCTTCTTACTTCATATGCAGAGGCATTTGACTTGTCCTTCTGGAGCATCCCAAGGCTTTCAAGCAATTCAAGGGTCATCCCCGTACTGAGACTGTAACACATGATGAGCTGCTGGGTTATTCTGCAAAAGCCAAGGCCCTGGTTTTTTACAGAAGACAGAAGAGATGGAGAGGCTGATGATGCTGCATTATTCTGGGCTCCAGCCCAACCCTTTTCCATCACTGGAGTGGTGAAACTTCCACTGTGAGCTGTTAGAAGAGCTACATCTCCCTTTGTTTTTCTAAAGCATCGTATAGGTTTGATATGATTGCTTGGGGGAATTCTTCTAATTAAAAAGCACCTGTTAAAAGTCTGTAATTATTTTCAGTTGCTTAACTTTACTGTTTATAACATAAAATCACAATTTGTGATTAACTGTAATTTCATTCTTCCTTCTGTACATATGCAGAAGTCATGAATCTCCAGAATTATGTGCTGTATCTCCAGTGCCAAAGTGTGGCAGAAAGGAGACAGAGGAAGTGGAAGCCAGAAAGAAGGCTAAAATAGACAAGATTTACCTGAAAACAAAACCAGTGGGTCTATGCGAGGGCAGTAGTTTGGAGATTCAATGGTATACAAAGCAAGACTTCAGCACTTCAGAACTGTTTTAATGTTGACTGAAAACATTCATCTTACCCAAATCAAGCCTGTGGTATGTGTCCTCTGTCCCTGTCTCATCTATATGAAAACACACAGGAAGCATAGACACTCCAGTAATATCTGTATTTGCACTACTTTAGATGTAGAATTATTTCATATATGCATTTATCTTAAATTGTCTAGAGGAAAATAAAGGAGAAAAAAAAAAAAGTATATAGGTATAGAAAACCTAAATATACATGTGCCATGGTCCAAAAGGTTTTATCTTAGATTCTTCGTGACTGAAGGAGAAAAACTTAGAAATCAGTCTTCAAAATATCCAGGAAACATGGCTCTTCAGGGATATTTAGGCTCAACATTCTGCAAACCCTGAGGCCTGCAGATTCCAAATTCTAGGTCTTTGGATGCAATGCAATGTTTTGGGGCACACAGGCTGAGTGTAGGCAACAGAAGGAAAATCTAACAGGGTTGTTATCAGCCACAGTGCTTTTTGTAACTAATTTCTGTATCTCCTGTGTCCATCCCACAAGGACAGACTGCATGTAAAATGAAAGTTAGTTTTCTATTTCTGTTTTCTTCTAAATACCACAAGATGACAGTTGTACCCCACGTGCCCTGTGAAAGAAGAGCAGAGTTAACTATTCAGCCAGGTGCACCCCTTTCAAAAGGCCTCCAGCAACTGGGCTAAGCAAACTAGAGAAAAAATTTATCAGAAGACTCACCACTTCATCATCCTTTTAAACATCAAAAAGAACTGGTAGCAGGACTCAACTGGCTTGACTTCAGGTTTCTTTGACTCCCTCATTAGCTTGAACAAGAAGGACAATGCTTTGTCCTGCTGTTAGTACCTGAATGGTGTGGGTGCTGGAGCCTTTGAAGGTGGAATACAGGAAGGAGGAGCCCAGCCTTTCCTTGATGCTTATTTCCACCTTCTCTTGCACTGACACTGCCCTTCACACAATGACTTTTCTTAACTAATAAGTCCCTTTAAAAGGTAACCTTTTTGTCTTGTAAATTTTCAGCTGAATTAATCTTTACCTAGGTTGCAGTACAGCTGTGTGAAAGTTAATGCCAGAGGAAGGAAGTAGAGAATGAAGGTGGATGATATGCTTCTGTTTGGAATCAGCACAAGTTTAAGCTATATTAAACTAATTGTGGAACAACTTGCTGACACCTAACCACTAGCAGTGGTTCCAGAACTTGCTACTTGAGTATTTAGTGCGTAATTGTAAAAAGCCACTCTACTGCAGGATGAAGTTATTACTGCCATTCAGAAACTAGCTAGTCAGAGTGCTACCAATTCCAGGGCTACTAACTTGGCAAGTCAACTACTGTGTTTGGTGAATGACATCATTATGTAAATTTTTACCTGCAGGTATTCAGCATCAGAGGTTTGCCCAAAATCTCAGCTGTTCCTTGAATGAAACAGCACCAACAAGACCCACATGGTTTAAGAGGAGATAAGGTACTGAGCATGCACATTTTCTTGACTCAGAGTTGATCTCATGAAACAACTGTCTCCTAAGTTACATTCCATGTTTTGAGACTTGAGCTTTTACATCAAAACTTGTCCAATAAAAGAATAAGGAGCTGTCTAACAGACTAATTTTCTTCCACAGAGATTTAAGGGGCCCTTAAAGTGTATGGAATGTTTTGTTCTCAATTAATTTTATGTATTGGGGTAAGCAGAGTCTCAAGTTAATACATAACCTGGCACCCAATTCAAGAGCTACTTCCTGTAGTAGCTAGTTTGTGGTAATGACATGTCATTTCTGTAGATTGTGTGAATTGCTGGCTGTTTTTATACTTCAATAAAATCTGTTTGCATAGCTTATACTTCTCCTTTCATTACAGTTAGGCAGGCAGAAGTTCAAACAACAGAACTTTATTGTTCATGTCTGCAAGTTAAATAACCACTGCAAAGTATAAAATGTTTTTAAAACAACGTAACAATGTGCAAACCACTGTGAAGTTGTACTGAAACTGCAGCGTGCTTCAAGAAGTGATGGATGTGCAAAGGAAGAACACAAGTATCAGCTGCTTGCAATTCCCCCATCTCCTCTCCACACAGCCTTATTTCTTGCCTAAGTGGTGCATCATGAGGAAGAGTGCTTAGGATGGCTAAATTCCGGGATCAAGCACTGTAAAGATACATATATCCAAACTGTAACTTTTATCTTATATTCAGACAAAAGATTGTATTTTCATATCAGCAATCTACTTTTTTCTTCCACCTCTACAAAATGCTGAAAAGTCATTTTTTAGAAATCAAGATATATATGAAGTATTTTAAAATAGCAAACCCTTACTAAAAATTAATTGGCAACACAGCTGCAGAATATGCATTCCACTGGTGAGTTTCTTTGCAAGTATCTTCACTTACTGTCTTTGAGTAGTGAACTGGCAGCAGTTTTGTCCAATTAATTTTGACAAGAGCAAGGCATGATAAAGAGAAGCATTTATCAGTACTTAAGTCCTGACTTACCATCCATAAGACATTACACACAATACTAGGACTCTGGTTTTGAGAGATGATCCAACATTGTCTGGGGAATGTCACTCAACTGCTGAATTCCAGTTCCAACAGACTTAAGTGTAGACACAAACCCCTGTTAGGTATTTGAGTTCAGGTCCTGGAAGAAGCTACGGAAGCTGTGACTTGAAGAGCTCCTCTTCTCTGACTGATACATGGAGGGCACCAGAACTAGAAACTGTGCACTCAAGGGAGGCTAGTACAATGCTGCATTTGATAGTTTACACTGAAAATGTGCCAACCCTAGATAGCTGGCCTGCAGCAGTCTCTCCTCTTACCACACCCAGGCTCACACACCTGCCTATTTACTACTTCCTTTCCAAATGTCAAGCTTCCTATAACTTAACTTAAATCTACAAAGCTGTAGGTTCTAATATTTATTGCTACTCTCTATTTAAGATCAGCAGGCTTTACTAAGGCACTAACAAATTAACCCAAAATACATTTGGTGATGGGTTGCATTTGCTAATTTTAAAATTTGTTCCTAACGTCTAGTGAGCAGTACTCTGCCGTGGTCCCGGGCAAAGGGGAAACTTAAGAGAAACTCCTTCATAAGGCAGGACAACCAATTTTCAAGACACCTGGAGAACTGTGGTCTTTGAAGTGTGCACGACAGCTTTTTAGAAGGCCTGTGACTACACAGCATATCATTCGTGGTGGAGTTTTGTCATGTACTGAGGCAGGGGGAAGATCTGCTTGACTACCTAAAAGGCCATCTAAAATCCTGCCAATTTTTTTCCCTCAAAAATTTGCAAACATCGCATCCCCTCACATTCCATGAAAAGATGTTGAAGAGTACTGAAACTGCTTCAATGGTTTGTTTGAAAACGGCATGTTTCTCTCCAGCTGGCACTGAACCAGTTGCAGACATACAGAAGAAGTCAGCCTCACTGGCTTCTGTACCTAGGAACTGCAACATGCCATTGAAACCAGCAAGGACAAACAAAAGCCAGGTTTTCCTTCCTGGATCTTCTCTGGGACCTGAGGAGCTCCAAAAAGCAGATTTTTGGAGACCTTTCACTATAACAAATATTCAGTATAACATCCCAAAAACAAGTGGAATATTTAATGAAGATTTTTTTTTTATATATATATAATGTAATTCTTAATGTCAAGCTATAAAACTCTCAATGCTACAGTAATGATGCTTATGAAGATCACATAAAAGGAAGCAGAAAGCCTTCCCTACTCTTCAATCACAGTGTTGTCCCAAATCTGGGTTCTTTACCTAGTGTGCAAAAAAACCAGTGGACACACAGAGTTGAGATACTCATTTTATTTCAGTTCTGCACAGAAAAGGATGCTAGGCAAAAATTCAGAAATCTAGCACACCGTTTGAGAGATAGCCTGGGTCTTAGATACGAAATAAAAGAAGAAACTACAGTAAAGTAGATGATTGGTTAGTCATTTGCCACTCCTAATTTTACATATGAAAATAGAAGTTTACCATTCTCTTATCTCAAGACCCCTACTGTCTTTGTTTGGGATTAGTTCCCCACCAAGGTCTGATGCCTCTCCCATTCATCAACTACACAAGCCCACCTGATTGGGAAACCTGGAATTTTTGTGACTGCTAACCCTTTTCTTTTGACAACAGTAGTGGTTTGGGGGGTTTTTTTGAGGTTTTTGTTTGGTTTTGTTTTTTGTGCTCCCCCCCAAATAAGAGGCATATGACCATGGAGTAGCCTTCTGTGTTCTTAATTATATTGCTACAAGACATGTCCAAAACATTTTGAGGATGGGATGGGGACAGGGTAAGGACAAATAAAGCAAAGAGCTGTGGAAAGCTCTTCTATCATTCCCACCTAACTGCAGCCAATAGTACCACAATGAGGACAAAATCCACCCTGCTCACTAGCCATTCATCAGGCAGTCCCTTCTTAAAAAGTAAACAAATAAAAACCCTCAAACAAACAAACAAACAAAAAAAGAAACAGCAAGCAGTATTTACTAGGCAAAGCCTTTGTTAGCAATGAAGCCACCAGAACCTCTGGAGCAGAGATTAGCAGACTAAGTAATCCTTTGGGAATTCTCCCGGGACATCCAGATAGTTGACAAAGCCGTTCCAGCCTTGGACTGAAATCCTGTAACAAGTCAGGACTGAATGTGGTGACAGCAGTACTGCCTAGCAAAGGGATACACTTCACATACTACTGAGGGCACAGTTAACATACCTAACACAACAGAATTCTTCAGCTACTCAGAGCCTTAAGATCCTTTGAGGAAGCCAGTGCCAAAAATCACCACTGTAAGGAATATTTTTTTTTCATTACTTGCATAGGACTTGGTACCTTCCTTTTATATTCTGACTCTATATTGGGCAGTGTTATTCTGCATAATTAGCATTATATTGGAATGAGGTGAGCATATGACAGGACAGATGACTTTTTGCATTTGAGTCCAGTGTACAGATATATTTGCAATGACATTGCATATAGTGACTATAAATGCAAATAGAGACAAATAGCTATCAGGATATGGTTTCAGGTTTGAACTTCGATAGCGCTTCAGGATCCAATACACATTATAAGAAGAAATAACTGAAGATACGCTGGTTTGTTATGAACTTAAAACCACCTTGGGATGAAGTTTTCCAGGCCAAGTGTCTGCCTCAAGCTGATGTTTTCAAAAGAAATTTTCAACAGGAATCTAAGTATGAAACTGGTGGAGAAAAGAACTCCCATTCTTACTCAGGTACAGAAAAAGCCCTCTTAATGTACTTGAAAAGGCCTTTACTTTGAAGAGAGAATTTGAAATTTAGTGAAAGAGTAGACTTTGTATCAGGGATATGCCTTTTGGGCAGTTTTCCTATTGAACATCATGACAAAGCAGTGAGTTTTTGAACCTCAAGCTGCAAATGCACAGCAAAAGCTACAACAGAAAAAAATAAGAGCTAGAAGCTGGGTTTTCTGAAAATTCTGCAGCATCAGCAATGCTGCAGGTTGGTTCTAGCAGTTACCCCTACCTGAGGCAGCAGTGGGGACTGCAGTTAAGGCTGGGGCTCCACTGGGCTCCGTGCTCCCTCTTCTGGCACCCAGGCCAGTGGAAAGAGTCATCAGCAGGCCTGGTGGGGAAGGGGCAGGATGGGCGATGTTAGGGGGCTACAGCACATACATCCTGTTGAGTGTGCCCATTTATATTTCTGTCTTTATTGGGGATTCACACAGAGCAGCGAGTTTCTTACACAGAACTGGTGGCTTCTTACCAAGTGCTTCTCATATTCTCAGTTCCAAACCGAAGCCTCAGAAAACTGAAAGTGGAAATACCAAGCAGTATCTAGCACAGGTACACAGCCTTCTTGACTGCAGCTTCTGAGCACAGTAAACCTTTCAAAGAACAGAGCATCATGATAACCTTGCACTAGGAAAGCCCTAAAAATGCAGGTAGGACCACAGCACATACACACAAGTTAATGGAAAAAAACTATGGCTGAATTTAACGTGGCTCTAAAGTTCTGGCTAGCACTCGTATTGCTGAACTACTTCTACTCTCAAATAACCAGTAAATTATATCCATTGAAACTGTGCTTTGACTAAATGAGAACACCCCAAATTAGCAGCCATTCTTCTATCGAATTTCTCTGTGCCTTAGCTTTCTCAGTGCTCTAGTGATAATGCTACTAGATCATAATTTTGGGAACTCCTTAGTAAGAGCATTTAGATACTGTCCTAACAACTACTCTAGAAAAGTGTGTAAGAAAAAAAAAATCATCTGTATTCAGATGAACATTTAAACATCATGCAGATACAGAGCTATAACCTCTCTTTTTTTTTAAACTCAGCACTATCCATCTCAAACTGAAGGATTGTGCATTAAAAAAATAATCATATAATTAAGGACTATCATAAAACACATGATGTCACACAGATGGAAAATTCTTAAGAAATGAGCACTGAATTTGTATGTTTATATGTTAATATTTGTATTTAATTATACATAAGTTTGATGTTCAGTTGCAGTCAGAAACTATGAGACTTTAAAAGTCAAGAACTCTTTGGTAGATGAAAAAAACCAAATTCTATGTCTACATGTTTTCTTCTATAAATAACTGATCCTGATATGAACTTGACTGCAGCTAGTTACACAAAATTTTAAAAAACAACAACTTTAAAAACCATCTTTGAAAGCTTAATTAGCATATTTTGGCAAAAGGAGAGGATTCCTTAGCACAATACTTAAACAACATGGGGAAAATTGCACTGTCAAACACATACTATAATTTCTGTCTGGTACTGTAAACATGACACAAACACCTGGATTAAGGACACACAACTCCATTTTCATAAGTGCTAAGCACAACTAATTCCAAAGGAAAGCCATGGGGGCTCTGTAATAGCTTGGCAACCTCTCGAAGGAAAAACTATGACATTATTTCATTTTCCTAAAGCAAAGTGAAGAATGAGCCCAGACTTATTAAAATAGAGGTAACAGATCAAACACAATAGTCTAAGGTTTTTGTTCACAGATAGGCTTACTTTTTATTGTCTTATAAATCTAGCTAAACTTAGAGCATTAAAACCAAATAAATCTATTTTGACTTTGTAAACTAACACTAGAGTAACTTGATGAAGGATGAAATAAGACAGGAAGAAGTTTCATTCTGAGAGACTGTACTGTAAGCTCAGGACACTGCCGTTTATGCCAGAGAACTCACTACCAGCACTCCCCAGTGCAGCATGTTGACACTGGAAGTTTGTATTCAAGAAACTGCAAGAGTTCTTCCACCTTCTGTACTGTTCAACACATGCGAGGGAGTCTCGGAGGGAAGAGGTCTCTCCTCAGCCTGCAGTTTCCCCACTCTACACACAAGCTAGATAAGCACACAGCTAAGCAGGAACAGGTTTGCATAACACATATGAACACGGCCACCCCAAATATCCACAGACTCTACTTCTGCCTCTTGGTAAGAGGTTAGGGGACTGTGCTCACTCTTTCCCTCTCCTCTAAACACTATTAGGCACATCGCAGCTCAGAAATGGACACTGCCCCAGCTCTGTGCATCAGTTGCTCTTAAACATAGTGATCCTGGTAGCTCTGGAAGCCCCAAGATCAGGAATTGATGGAACATGTAGAAGCATATACGTACTCTATTTCTTCTACTTTTTCCTAAGCAGCTTTAATTATCCTCTGTTTGCAACAAGATTCTGGGTAAGGCAGATCTTACGTTAAGGGTCAAAATTCACAAATAGTATCAGCTCAGACTAATAAGCATTTTCCTAATATTAACTGACTCATAGACTCCCCAAAGGGTTTCAAATGCTATCATGTTACTGCCAGCAACAGGAACTGATACTCGACTACATCTGAAAGCCCTTTATATGTAAACAACCTCAAAACCTGTTTCTCACTAGCTTTTTTTTTTTTCAGTTTTGTTAGACACTACTATAGTTAAACCGTTTAAGTCCAATGTTATAAGTGCGATTTTCAAGTCAGGTGCCCCATCAGCCTTTGCCCAATGCAGCAAGTTTGAGTTGGTTTTGGTTTTGGCTTTTTCTTTTTTCCAGCTAGTCTGAAAATAGAGATACTTCCTTTTGTATGGGCAACACAACAGCATTCAACACAATGCTGCTAATCTATCAGCAGCCTGTAAGACCAAATCCATATTAAGTAGATCAGGAACAGATAGATTGAGAATCGTAATTAAAAAGTGAATTTTCTCTTTCAAAAATGTATTTGTGTGTCTCCACCGCTTTTAAGTACTTGATTTGCTTGGGCAATTTCAATAGATTAGTTAGTTTAAATGTTATTTAATTGCTATTTCTTTCATTTACTACTTAAGATTTCAGGAAAGTTTTTTGCAGCATGTATTGTACTGAAATACATAAATGGTCACATGTATTGTCTGTCCACACATTCACAGTTGCACAAACTACTTCCCTTCTCATTTATGCCTATATAAAAGTTAACTAAGGCAACCGCTTACTCAAGAGAAATTTCTACGTATTTTTAGCTACTGTTGACTGCCATTTGAATTGGTAAAAATATAAAAATGAGACAGTGCTACGTGACAAGCAAATATTGCTGTCAGATCTGCAACACTGAGAACTCTCCTGCTAGTATCATTTTACCACCTAGACTTCTAACAAACATTATGAAGTTATTAGGTTTGGTTTTGCTTTAGGTTAACTAGAGCTTCCCCACTTGTATGCAAGACCATCATTCTTACTCTACAAAAACCCTTAAAGTTTGAGCCAAATTTAATCTGATCTTTTCCATACTTCTAAGCGCAGTTCCTTTTCAACATTCAGAACTGTCTCAGTTTTGCATTTCTACCAAACTTTCACACATCCAACCAGAAACACGAATCACACTGGTGCTATTTCAGGGAACATGCACAGCTCTAGTGGCAGGGGAAGTGTGCCATCCACCAGATCACACACAGAGGTGATCACAAGGCACTGCTCCAAACAGGTCATTTACTAAGTGCAAGTGCATTGTTTGTTTCTGTCAGGGGTTTTTTGTTGCTTAAAAAAAACAAACAAAAAAACCCCAAACAACTTGCACTGGTTTGCTGTCAGGACATTTGTGACTTCTGTGGTCCAGACCAAAGCTTGTTAGAATCTCAGAACATTTTCTGTCATTAAGGCCCTAATCTGCATTACAAGGTATGATAACTTAAAAAGCACAGCAAACATTTTTTTGCCTTGAAGAAAAGGATATGAATTCAATAATCTTTCCAAACTTACTGTTGAAGTATTTATTGTCAACTCCAAGTGCTCAGAACACATTAAGTCAGGACCTACAAACAATTTCTAAAGCACTGAAGTTTTGAAACTAAATGGAAGTGCATTTATGCATTTATTTTTACTTCTCCTTCAGTTGCATTTAGGGTTTTCCTGCTTCATGTTTCATACTTCATTGCACAACTGAAAACCCCTCAACTTGGAAGTGTTTTTTAATTTATAGTTTAGGTGATCTTAAAATTAATTCATTCCAAGAGGTGGACCTTGGTGAAGAACAGCAAGTATTAGAAAATTACAATCATTACAGATAACATTTCAAAAAAAGCACTTAATCAATTTACTTTAGTATTTACAGTAGTGTTTATGTAGCCCATTTTTCCTTCTGTTTTATTCCCCGAGTAGTAATACCATAAGAATAAAGTTGCAATGAGGAAGGCGCACTACACGTTATGAGATTTACGAGAGAAGTGTCATAAGTCATTTACATAAATTTACTTACCAGCTTAAGAAGTTGATTCTTTTCAAGGTAAAAGTATATATATTTTTTTTAAAGATTAGCTAAATCAAGCCTGCTGGGGTAGTTAAGTTCCACTAATTGTAGTGGAAATTCTGTACAAGTGTGGAGAAGTAGCCTGTAATACTGTACATCTGCTTTCCCCACCTTTGCTGTACTGTTTAGCATTTAATTTCATGCATGAGACCTTTAATTTATGATTTAATACTGTACCATTGAAGGCTAGCTACTTACAGTCTATACAAAGTAGCAGCATCTTTAAAATAAGCTAGCACACTAAAACATAATAAAGAATTTTCAAGTATTATTCAGTAAAAAGGGGTAAGACTAACACCTTGCCGAGTAAATGACCCTTGCTGAAGTGTACATTTGTCAGAGCAAACTATGCAAACAGTGAAGTCTTTAGCCTAACATATACAGTTTGCTCCAACACTTTAACATTTTTTATTAAAAATGGCCAAGATTAATGTCACTAAAATTTACCAGTGGTTTTCTGACCCTTCCATTCTCCTCTACCAGATGCTCACCCCATAATTCTTATGTTTATTTTCAGATTGTACCTATATTATACACTACTGTCTGTTGTCTTAAGAGTGAATTTACTGTCTTCTCCAGTGAATCTAATAGGATGCATTTTCTAAAAATACATCTATATACACACACAAACACATACATGCAAACAAATAAAATACATTAAGTTTCCAAGGATTTACAGTTTAGTGTTTAATATAAGTAACATACAGCTACTGATATTAGTTACTCTAATCAAAATTTAATGTTGCCACACTTTAAGAGCAGCACAAGCAGAAATGAAAATGGAAATGAGCAAGAACATTCCACCCACCAGAAAATAAATGCAGAGTTAGTGGCACACTGACAAGAGCAATTGTGGCCTGCTCTCTGGATAGCAGCAGTTCAGCAGATAGGTAATATGCACAAAATTTAGTATTAAAGATTCAAGAAAAGAAGTCTGAAACTGCAACATAGCATAAAACAATTAGAACAGAAGATTCACTTAGCACAGTTATAATAATAATAAAAAAGCAACCAACACATATAAACATAGAAAAAAAAAACCAAAAACCCAAACAACAAAACACACAACCACTACTGAATACTGGCAATTGAATTACTGAATCTGCACTGTCTGTCTGCAAGAATGCTCATTCCACACATAATATTTACATACCGAAATTCATCGTGTATGATAGCTTAGAATAGCACAGGTTTTATTTTACAATTTAAATTCAAAATGCATTAACAGTTACTATATAGTGATCAATAAAATGATTTTTTTTTAAATAGTGAGGCTTTTCCCCTTTTTCCCTACATTTAAGCTTTGACTCTTTAATATACCACAATAGGTATTTCACAATTATGAAATATCAACGTCATTTTGGTACACTTCAAAATTATCACCTCTACCAGAGGTGATTTATTCACCTTTATTTAATACCATTAAAAAGCATGCGTATTAAGACAAGACAAATCAGGAAAAAGTCTGAATTCACAAGCCCTTACTTTACCTCAAATCAGAGGGGAGCCCCCGTGTCTCCTATAAAATCAAGAAAACCAGTGATGTAACACTAACATCAGCTTCACGACCTTATCATAGGGGATCTCCAAGTATTTCAGCTATAAGCTGAAGAAACAAGCTGTAAGAACGAAGACATCGTTAATGTAAAACAGTAATTACGACCAAGCTGGCATCGCAAGATCAGAGTCCGATACAGACATTTTGTACCTTGGTGCTGGACAGTGTTACTTGAAGCATCAGCCTAATAGCCGGTTTATTCATAAGGCACGCACTAAAATGAAACAAACAATAATTAAGTGCTGGCAGTGACCTAGTTAGCTACATGAGGAGCTAGAGCGTCCTGTCATTCATTACAGGTTCGCCGGAATCCGACAGGAACGGTCCCGACCGCCCGGGCTGCGCCGGAGGGCGAGAACGGGGAGCAGCGACTCTCGTCGGACCAGCCCCAGGCTCCCGCTCCGGCCGCAGCCCGCCCGGCCCCGCGCCGCCTGCCGCTCCCCCGGCCCCCGCCTCCGAGGCCCTCGGATCCCCGAGAGACGGGCCCCGGCGAGCGGCGGAGCGGGCGCGGGCAGCGCCAAGGCCGCCTGCTTTCGCCTTCCCCTCCCCCGCGCCGTAGCTCCAGCAGCTCCGCGCGGGGATAACGCAGCCTCTGACTCGCTCGCTGCTCGCGTCCCCCTTCACCTCCCTCTTCTCCCTCCCCCAACGCGCACACTTGATACAAAGTCTCCTCTCGGCGGCGGGAGGGCGGTGAAATCCTTCGCTCTCCTCCCTCCGCTCTCTGTAACGCGAACGAGCCGCCGCCTTCTGTTCCTCAGCCTTGGCCAAGTCGGCGTTTTGTTGACAGGCTCTGCCGGGCACAAAATGGGGCTGCCGCTTCCATGGGCGCCGCCATTTTGTGAGGAGCCGCCGCGTTAGCTGGAGCTGTAGCCGCAGCCTCAGTAGCAGCGGCCACGGCAGCCCAGGCGCGCCGGAGCGGCGGCCGGGGTCTGTGTAATGGTTGAATAAGTGACCCCCTCTAGGGAATCCCCAGCTGACAGTTACGTAAGGGACCGTGCGCAATTGCCATGCTTAGCATGGAAACCCACCTAGCCCTGCTACGCAATTTGCCTATCTTCCCCTCTGCCTCCCGCTCCCCTTCCACGGAGCACCCGGGCGAGAAAAGTGACTCACCTCTGCCGACCGCCCCTCGCGGAGGGGAGACCCCCTGCTTCTAAGGAATTTTAAGGCACGGTTAGAAACCACTGCCCTCCCGTGAAGGCAGGTTTAGCTGTGTACGTCTGAAAGAGCGATTTAGCCCCTCAATCGCTTGTTTTAAACCGCTCTCATTCATAATATCCTGGCTCTGGGAATCTTAGGCATACTGTTGCTGAAATAGCAGAAACTCATAGACCGGATCTGCAGACCAGAATCTGCAGGTCTAATTTTAGGGGGAGGGGGGACTTTTAATGCTACAGTGAATAAGACGCTATGTATTTTTTACACTGAAATCCATGCACCACCACTCCATTGCTACAGACAGGATGACTTTCAATACAGAATATGAATTTGAAACCAAGGGATTTCTTTTCCCCCTCACCTCTCCTGAAGTGTAAGCCTACGGCAAATCTTACCAAGCATCTTACTCTATTTGTCCGTATGGCTATATTCAAGCTGAAATAGCACACAAGTCAAAAGAAAAGGAAAAAAAATGCTCTTTGAAAAAAACCCCACATTTTATTTTCTGAAGTTAGTACATGGAGTAGAAAAGAATTATAGTTTTCCTTCTTTAAGTGCTCACTTGGGGCCATAATGTGCCATCGATTTTAAAACACAGCTCCTTACTGACTTTAATGAGGAGTTCTGCTTAAAAAAAAAAGCCTAAAGGCCTGAGCTGGCCTTAGATTTCACTGTATTGGTTGTGAGGGGCAAATGTTCCTCCAGAGTCTCTTAAACTGGAGGTAGCGCTCACCTGCAGCTCTGTTTGCTTGCCAGGGAAGGACAAATGCCCACCTGGGTTGCCACTTGCTCTACCTGAGAAGCAAGGGTTCAACAGAAGGCACCGTTCACCACATGGGTCCCTTCTCACTCCTGTTGACCCCAAGTGGCACTGGGCTCCCTGACGGTTGTCAAGCAGGTCTTCTCCTGGGCTCCCCTGCATGGAAAACATGTCAAGAGATGTTTACAAACACTGTACATACTATAGGCAGAGGGGAAAGTGGCCTCCACAGCCACTTTGACTACTGCCCGTCCAGGGTGAGGGCCAAGATTTTCCTCCTTCATTAATTTTATGCTGTATGTTCCATTCATCAATATACAGAAATATATAGGCGGCTTAGACCGAGTGCAGCAGTCCTAAAGCACTTTGATTACAGGCCATGGAATCTCCAAAAGAAAGGAGAGACAAAAAATATTTATGGAGTGAGCTAGAGCTCAAGCTCCTGCTGGCAAACCCTCTTCAGGGCACCCCCTGCTTGAGAAAGCGCTCGGCATTCTCTTGGTGGGAGTTTTAAATGCCTCACGTCCCGAAATTAGGGGTTCCCGCTGGCCCCCCGCCTCAGAGACCAGCCCCCCCCCCAGCCCCGCCGTGCCATGCGGGGCGACTTCCTGCCCTCGCAAACACCTCAGGCCGGGGGACTCGGAAAGTTTTTCGAAAGTCCAAATCCACCAGTGCCCCCTTCAGTTGTTGTTTTCTCTCCCCTTGAACTCGGGGCGTTGGGTTTAATCCAATTAAAAAATTCGGCCCCGCTTTCCAAATCCACCTTTCCTGCCCTCCCCCCCCCCCCCCCCCCCCCCCCCCCCCCCCCCCCCCCGCCCCCCCG